>CAUYRT010009762.1:0-54385 GCA_963574885.1 Lepilemur ruficaudatus | reverse complement strand
ACACACACACACACACACACACACACACACACACACACACACCACATTTTCTTTATCCAATAATTCATTGATGGACACTTAGGTTGATTCCATATGTTTGCTCTTGTGAATAGTGCTGTGATAAATGTACAAGTGTAGGTATCTTTTTTGATATAATATAATGATTTCTTTTCCTTTAGGTAGATACCCAGTATTGAGATTGCTGGGTTGAATACTAGTTCTATTTTTTGTTCTTACAGAAATCTCCATACTATTTTCAATAGGGGTTGTCCTAATTTGCTTTCTCACCAGCAGTGTGTAACTGTTCCCTTTTTTCCACATCCTTGCCAACATCTGTTATTTTTTGGCTTTTTAATGATAGCCATTCTGACTGGTGTAAGATGGTATCTCATTATGGTTTTAATTTGCATTTCTCTGGTGATTAGTGAGGTTGAGCATTTTTTCATATGTTTGTTTGCTATTTGTATGTCTTCTTTTGAAAATGTCTGTTCATGTCCTTTGCCCACTTTTTGATGGTGTTATTGTGGGGTTTTATTTTTGAGTTGTTTGAATTCCTTAAATATTCTAGATATTAGTCTTTTGTCAGATGCATAGTTTGCAAATATTTTCTCCCATACTGCAGGCCGTCTGTTCCCTTTGTTGATTGTTTCTTTTGCCATACAGAAGCTTTTTAAAGTCCCAGTTGCCTATTCTTTGTTTTTTTCAGATCTTATCTTTAAGTCTATAATCCATCTTAATTTTGGCATCTGGTGAGAGGTAAGAATCCAGTTTCATTCTTCTGCATATGGCAATCCAATGTTCCCAGCACTGGTTTATTGAATAAAGTGAAATTTCACCAGTATATGTTTATGTTGACTTTGTCAAAGATCAATTGACTGCAGGTATGTGGCTTTATTTCTGGGTTCTCTATTCTGTTCAATTGATCTATGTGTCTATTTTTACACCAGTACCATGCTGTTTTGGTTTCTTTAGCCTTGTAGTATAATTTGAAGTCAGATAATGTGATGCCTCCAGCTTTGTTCTCTTTGCTTTGAATTGCTTTGGCTATTTGGGCTCTTTTTTTTTGGTTCTATATGAACTTTAGGATTGTCTAATTCAGTGAAAAATAATATTGGTATTTTGATAGAAATTGTATTAATCTCTAGGTTGCTTTTCATATCTGTGACTCTTTACATTTTTCTATCTCTTTCCTTCATGTAAGCTTGTCAGCAATTAGATTTCACTTGCTTCCTACTCATTCTTAATTTGCTGTTTCTAATCATCTGTGGGCTGCAAAAACATATGGCCAAGCTTAGGAGAATTGTGTACAAACAAAGTAAACAAGCTCTGCAGGGGATATACTTTCTTACATAAAGAGAATTTGGACATTGTGCCATCTACCTGGCTGCTCAGGGTTCTTCTCCACATACTCTCTCGTTCTTGGGAATATATCAAATAGGCAAGGTGGGTAGCTAAAGAAGTCAATGTTAGTGCTGCAGCAAACTACAGAGAAGTGGTAGTTTAAGGTATTGTATACATTCTCACAGTGTAGGTAGTTTAATATATGAGACACAGATCTCTGCGTGCCATTTCAGATTCTACTACTCATAGCTGGTAATTAAAAAATGAGATCCTCTCCAGAGCCTTGTTCATTGGTAAAAGGAGATAATAACACTTTAACACTTATTTTGCAGGGATATGAAAACTAAATAAACCAATCTTTGGGATTCACTTGGCATGTTTATACACCCAGTAATTTTTAGTCCTTTTTCCTTACTCAACTTTACCTTTTCTTCAACTCTTGACACCCCATCATTAAAAGGTCATAAATAAACCAAAGTACTTGCAGAAGGATTCAAAATCATGTCACAAGACCTGGAGATATTTTCTCCTAATAAGCAAAGACTCAGCAAAGAACTGTTGTTGCCCTCAAAGTCTTGAAGGAGAGGCTGATGTCATAAGGGCCAACTTATTTGATCAGAAAAGGAATTCCTCCTCTTTATCTTTGGATTTTATTCTGAGCCATCCATTCCTACTGTTAACACTTCATGCCAGGTAGCCATTATCTCTCACCTGGGCCACCTGGGCCACTGCAGCCACCTCCGTAGTAGTCTCCTGAACTCTACTCTTGCCCTTCTGCCTCTGGTCCATTCTCCACACTGCATCCATAACAGCCTTTTAAAACACAAAACTGGCCATGCCCTTCTTCTGTTTAATATTCTTCAGGCCCCCTTTGACAGAAGCCATGCTCCTTGGCACATGAGGCCATCCATGTGTGTTAATCAGCCTCATTTCCCATCACTTCCACTTGTCCACTCCCACTTCCCACATCCATGTATACTTCCCATTCAGGAAAACCAAACCATGTGAATTTCCTTGGAGATACTCATCTGTCTTACCGCCTTCATACCTGTCTTCCTGGAACATCCTCTGACTTTCCCAGGGGGTGAAATGCTTAAAATTGAGTCATTCTCTCTGGGAAGCCTTCCTGTTCTGTCCTCTGCCCCACCTTCCACCCACAGAATTAATCACTCCCTCGATCCTACTTCTATACCTCTACTTTTAATACTGTGTTATATTTATACACATACCTGTGAGTCTCTCCTTCTTGACTGTGAGATTCCTCACCTTGCACATCCTAACCATGTCTTCAGTTCCAGTATAGTGTGAACGCTACACCATGTAAACACCACAGCACTTAAAAACCTTAAGCACAGGTTGAGCTGCCGGGAGGATGCTCAGCAGTAGAGGCAATCATCAAGGTTCCTTCTACCTTGGAGATTTACTGTCTTCAGGTTATTACGTTATTTTTTTAAGATACCTTAATTTAAAGCCACTGAGTCCATTTAATTTGGAAATGCTACCATAAAGCAGAAGGATTAGGTCAGAATAGAACTTCTCAAATTTAACATGCACAAGAATGACCTAGGATCTTTTTAAACTGCAGATTCTGATTCAGTAGATCTGAGTTGGGGTCTAAGATTCTGCATTCCTAAGAAGCTCCCATATGCTGCTGGTCCATAGACCATATCTTAGGTGGCAAGGATTTACAGATTATCAAAATGAGTGTTAGGTTTAAGATAAAACTAAAGCATAAAATCTAAAAGTCAACATTTTAAAAACATAAGCCAAAACAACAACAAAAATCCGTTCAATTATACCAGTGATGGAAAAGTGGAAGCTGCTTTTCAAAAATGGGGTTTTAATGTAACATTTCAGAAATCCATCTATTGAATAAAGCACAAAATTTAAAGTATGTATATGATCTATAGAAGTACTTTGATCTTAAAAAGTACTTTGACTGATTAGAATAATTATTTTCAAGAAGTTGGCTGACTATATATAAAGGTGGCAGTTCAAAGAGATTAAAATGCTAAAAAAAAATGTTACTAAATAATCCTTTTCAACCATTACAGTTAAAGCCTTTGACTTGACTGGAAAATAACTTAAGTGAATTACTTGTTTTTAAAAAAGAAATAGAACTACTTCTCCTGCAGAGGTTTCTATGGTTTCATTTAATTCTTCTGCCATTAGTAAGTACATAAAAATGGATTTTGAAACACAATGAACACTAATTAGAAGGAAAGTAACAAAGGTTCAAATAATTTAAAAACTGAAAAATTGGTTTTTGCTCCTTGGGTCAATGACTCATAAACAGAAAAGCTGTACAAAATATTATTCATCCATGTTGCTGGTATGGAAGTGATAAAGAAGCACTTCTAGATGTTCTGACTCAGAAAATTCTTGGCTAGATATAAAGAGGTAAAGAGCTATATAGGATAGAGAATGTATAACTTATGAGGCTAGAAAAACAGTGGTGCTTTGTTAGGTTATTATGTATGAAATGTCCAATTTCCTTAAGTACTAAGTTTGACAATTGATATCTCTAACATTTTACTTTGACACTTCTTGTTTTATTTTAATTGTGAAGGTACATCCTCAGTCTTTCAAATGCACATTTTGGCTTGTGATTACCTTTCAAATTGTTTTTTGAGCAATTTTTGTGAAACCATGGATAAGTCAAAAATTCATGTTATTTTCTAATATGAGTTCCGTCTGGAACCAATGTAGCACAGACAGCTCAAAGTATGAACCAAGTGTTTGGGAAGGATGTGGCTAATGAATGCACAGTGTGTCAATGGTTTGAGAAGTTCTGTTCTGGTGATTTTAATCCTGAAAATGAGCTACATAGGCAACCTGAGACCATGGTGGGTAATGATGAGCTGAAAGCTGTAGTGGAAGCAAATCCATCTCAACCTGTGAAGGAATTAGCAGCAAGGTTTGACGTTACTATTCCAATAATATTGGACTATTTGAAATAAGTTGGCAAGGTAAAAAAGCTGGATAGATGGATATCACATGAATTAAACAAGCATCAGAAGAGATATAATCTGAAAGCTTGCCTTTCTTTGCTGTCATAACATAAAGGCGAACCATTTCTATACCATATTGTTAGTTGTGATGAAAAACGGATTCTTTTTAACAATTGCCAGCATTCAGCACAATGGTTGGATAAAGATGAAGTGCTGAAACACGGTCCAAAATTGAACACTCATCAAAAAAAGCTAGTGATGTCTGCTTGGTGAGCCAGTGCTGGTATTATCCACTACAGCTTCATGAAATCTGGTCAATTGATGACAGCGAATGTCTACTGCAACCAACTGGACGAAATGATGAGGACGCTTGTGATTAAGCAGCCAAGATTGGTCAACAGAGACTGGCCAATCCTCTTGCAAGACAACGCTCAATCATATGGACTTGGAAACCCTCTGTCATCCACTGTATTCACCAGACCTTGTACCAACTGTCTACCACTTATTCCAGGCTTTGGATCACTTCTTGCAAGGAAAAATACTCAATTCTCAACAAGCTGTGGAAAATGCCTTTCACAATTTCATTGCCACTTGCTCTCCAGGCTTCTTTGCTGCTGGCATAAACAGGCTACCATTGAAATGGCAAAACTGTTTTAGCAGTTTAGGTGCATATGTTGACTGCTTCTTGTTTGAGATATAATAAACTACATTTTTTATTCGAAATTAGACAATTCATATTTAATGACCTCATAAAACCATTCAGGGGACAAGCGCCCATATTCCTTTTATCAATCACATTTCTATTTAACTCTTACAGTAAACACCTTTCTAATATAAAAGCTTTTGTTTAGTGAGTAATACTGAGCCACAAACAATAGCATTTTTGTAAATGGATGTAGGGACATGTTATAACCAAAGAACAATACAAACACTTTATGGGAAAATGTCACGTGCTGCCATCTTTCATCAGTAGCAAATGTGACATTCTTCCTCAAAAGATGTGTATTTTGCACATTGCTCTGAAGACTGAGAGCTTTAAGAAGACATTAGCGTTATTTTGTTCTTACAGATCAAGTGATCCCACAACCTGTTCTCTACTTAGGAAGAATGTGTTTGTTTACAAGACGGAGTCACGTATGTTTTCTCACAATGCTTTACTGACATCCACAAACACGCTCACCACAGGATTCTAAAGAAAAGTCCCTCTCCTGCTGGAATTGAGCTATACTCTATATGTCTACAATGAATCCTGTCTTGACAATGCCAAGTGTGATTCTGATCCAACTTTCTGTCATCTTCTTTGGAAATCCTTCCAAACCCAGGGCCAGGAAACAATGATTTTTTTCTAAAGAGACTGAATTTACTAATAGCATCTTGACAGATTAAAAAAAAACAAGAATGTTTGCTTAGACCACATGAGATTTGAAATGAAAATATCACCAAAAATACATCACTGATTTTAGGAAAAAATAGTGGAAACAACATTTTTCCCAATATAAATGCAAATTAATCTTTATGATTTTTCTCTGTTATCTAAGTCAGGAAACTGGAACTTCTTTCCTCAAAAATGTGCTCCCAGAGGAAAAGTCCATCCAAATAATGAAAATATAAGCCCTGCTCCTGCCCTCTAAAGTATTATGCTTACACATGTCATATTTTTTCCATAAGAAAATGTAGGTGCATTTTACTCTTTGTAAACAATCTTTTCTGTGTGTATGTGTGTGTGTTTTTCTCATTTTCCTACAGAATGGATTAGCGTAAGTCTTTGTCACTCCTAGGAATCAGCATTGGTGTAAAAGTTTATAAGCTTAGCCAACTAATGATGTCAATGCCATGAATTCAGTCCTGGGAGAGAGAAGGAAGACTTAGGCTTGAGCTTTATAGTCTAAACCCTCTTGCCATATTTGCACACCTAAACCTGTGGTTTTTTTATTTATCTGCATATAAGAATCGCTGGGATGTTCCTCAAAATTGCACTGAGTCGGTCCAGGGTGGCCTGATGAATTTGCCTGTCTAATCATTGCCCCATGTGGTGCTAATGCAAGCAATTTGGAACCTCAGTTTGGGAAATTCCTCAAACTCATTGGTCTGTCCAAAATTACACATGTTGGGGACTCAAATGACTGAATAAGACAGTAAGAGTAAAGCCATGGCCCACTGAACAAAAAGTTTAAATAATGTTCATCACGGAATAGAAATAACATGTAGGGCAAATCAGGAGGAAAATAGCTCTTATTCAGAGGACAAAGTATGTATCTGCTCAGAAATGAATAACACAGTCTTCTTACCCAGTTCTTTGCCTTAAAGACTTTCCTAATAAGAGAACACAGAGAGAGCTGTCAGTTTTATTCAGAATTGTTACAGTTGGTTTAAGCTTTACACATCAACAGTTCCAGGAACTGTTGGACTAGAGGTAAAAATAGAAAGCAATCACAGAAGCAATATATCATAAGAACTAAAGCAATGGTACTTTCAAACTATTTAAAACAATTTATTATCTTGGAGTAGGGGAAGAGTGGGTGGCAGGCAGAGAATCAGAGACTTGCTCTGCTGACTTTTATCTTAGCTGCAACAATCAAAGGAAATGTCTGGATTTCCGGGTGTTCTTCAGAAATTCTAGTCTTAATGAATTGAGAAGAGTTGCATGCAGGAAGTTGATGTGTACCTATCTTTTCCATCTGTTATTTTATCAATATGGCTTCAATTTTTTTCTTTTTTTTTTTTTCAGAATAAGCATTAGCAGTAGTTATGGTTTCCAGGAGGAGTGGTGGCTTACAGGTATGAGTGAAGGAGTTGGGGTAGGGTGAGAGACGGAGTGGAGGTGGGAGTGGGGTACAGGAGTGGCTATAGTGAGTACAAGCCGAAAGAGAGAAGACAGATAAATGCTCTGTTTCTGCCTTAGGCTGAAGTTCTGAGACATGTTGCTCCCTAGGTGACTGGAGGTGGGAGTTGCAGGGAGAAGGATGATAGAGTGAGCGAAATAGGGCCTTTGATGGATCTCTTGGGCTGCATTTCCCCGAACATGCCCTGAGACAAGCGTCTATATAGCAGGTAATCCCAGCAGGTGGAGAACCGGGGACCTGTTCCTCTGGGGAACTCTGATTTACTGTGCAGAACAACATTCAGCATTGTCCCAGCTGAGGGGTTAGGCAGTTGGATTATTTTTTTCACCAACTTTCATCAGTCTTAGTTGACAGTGGGTCTTAGCTGTTATCTCCTAGGAATTTCTGGTCTGACACATACGTGAACTCCAGTGGCTAGAGAAAACCCTCAGTAAAAAAGTCACAGGGGCTTACTAATTGGAGTGCTCAGAAATCGGGGTGCTGAGGGGTTATGGGCGGTGTACTAACAGTAGCTGCTATAGCGCAAGACACAGGATGGATTGGAAGTGACTCAAAGATTCAAATATCCAGACAGGATAACTCAGTTTATAGGTAGAGAAACAAAGAATTTCTTCAGTTGAAAACAGATGTTTTTCCTAATTTAGGAATATACCTCAGTGGGCAATCTGCACCCATGGAAAAAATACTGTAGCAAGCTGTATGATTTAAATATAACATTATACCATATCATATAATTCATTAACAGTTTCCATAGTAGAAAATAGAAGCAATATTATTCCATTGTTTGTCTAATATAGCTCCTTCACTACCATCATTTTCAAAATTACGTTGATGATAGTAATAATCTTACTATTTTAAAAACAAGCTTTAAAAAATAGCTAAGAATGTCCTCTTAATAGTTTCCTGGTGGAGGCATTGATTCCTCCCATTAGCAAGAAATCAATACCTAGTTATCAGTTTTAGATTTTATTTCTTCCATAATTAGCTTTGTAATTGTAACCTGGGAATAAATTCTTTTAGCTTATTCCTTCCTTCATTCCTCCCTTTCTTTCTTCTTTTCTTCCTTTTATTTTCTTCCTGCCTCTCCTCTGCTTCCTCCCTCCCTTCCTTCTTTCTTTCATTTATTTTACCTGTTGATATTTGATTTTTAAACGTTTTTATATTTGCTTTTAAGTTCAAGGAGTTGGAGTGTTGAAAATCACTCCAGAGTCTCTCTGGGTTTCTGATTTCAGTCTGGGTTTGGAATGAGCATTATTCCAGCCTTCCAGCCTTTTCCAAAGGCTCCTTACTGATTGCATTCGAGCTGCCTGTTTGCAAGAGGTATGCGTGCAGTGCTAAGGAGAGGATGGAGGCTGCTCTATTGGTGACCACCCAGAGTTTTCTATAGACTCTAGGATGGGTATTCCCTTGCTGCTGCAACCCTAAGCCTGTGTTACCAAACTACCTGCCAAGGCAGCTTTGGGGCTGAGACAGATAGAATGGGGAGATAAGTCCAAGGAGAAGGCTCAAATAACCCTAAGCACACTTGAGAGTACCCCAGAGGATGCATTGGAGGGAAGAAATCAGATATCAAAACCCCTGAGTGGAAATTTCCCAAAGCACTCAATTGACTGCTAACTGTTTGGTTCAAATGGAAATTCCCAGAGACCCTGAGGAGCTTGGTAGAGAGCTGTATCAGTTGGAAGGCTGGATTTTAGATGGATGGTTTACTGTGTCATAAAAGTCAGATCTTGGTAATCTTCATAACCTCCTGCAAAGCCTGAAGGTTTACAAGCTCCTGTGATATGATTACTCCAAGTTCCCGCTGATACCCAGATATAAAGCAGTTTCAATTAACCAGAATATGTAGAGATTTAGTTATTCTGCTTCATTGATTTTTCTGGTTACAAACGCTTCATTTTGTTTCAATTCTTAATTTGTTTTTTTTACCTTACTAAAAAGTCTAATGAGCAGACACATTTTATTCATTATTTGAGCCATTTCAGCATTTAAAATTGATCATTGTGATGATATTTTTCACTGTATACTATTTTTGATGCAATTAGAAAAGGCAGATAGAATGTTAGATTCAGAATAGGCACTGATGTCAGCTTATTTTCTGATGTTTTTGTTCTTTCTTTAAAATTTCTGGGGTAATTAAGGGTTATGGGTAGTAAGGTTATGATGAATTGAGATATTGCTGTGATAAATTTACCCTATGTTTATTTTACCTTGCTTATAAATTTCTTTAGCTGTGATTTTAAGAGCTTTTCCATTTCACCATGGTTTACCACTCTACTTATATTGCCAAGCATCTCAAAGACAAGGCGCTCCCTTGAATTCAATACAGCAAATGTCTCCTGAATGTCTGGGTGCCAGGCATCTGACTTCCATTCTTTATCAGCTTTCCCATATTACACTGTTTATTCCCTTAAGAATCACTTAATATATGTGTTTGGTGGACGCACGAGTGGACTATTAGGACCACCATTGTGATGGCAGTGACTTGTCACTTTGTGTCTCTTTCATTTGCAAATTCTCATGAAAATCTCCCCAAGTCCAAATATTGACCACACTACCTTTCGACTCTCTACTCATGGGATTATTCTTTTGTTCTTTCAAATAGTACAGCATTTTGGATGCCCAGAGATAATGGTCAGTCCCAAGAGAATCTGTCCACTGTCCCCAGGCAGGTCTGGTGACACATGCTTCAGATAAAACACATTTTCTTCTAGAAATTGTGTCTAATTTTCAAGTAGGAATTCCCTCCCAGAATTTCATGAGAAATCATCTTCCAAATCTAAAATTCTAAGAAAAATCATCGGTAAATTGAAAAATAGGAAAAATTTATAATTCTCCTGCAAAAATTAAACCCTAACAATCAACCTAGTGACTTGTTGGTTCTCAGGAATCCACAAATGTCAAATGAAAAGCAAGAAAGGTAAAAGCTGACACATGAAATCGAAGGTTAAGGCCAACATTTCTGGTCACCAGGACAGGACTGCAGAGGAGAAAAATAGTCATTCTGATCAGTCATTCCTGTTTGTAGCTGTTGCCCTGTTGTTTGTGTTCATAGCCTAAACACACAATATACTTTTTACAAATCGTATGAAAGGTTTTCCAATGATCAACAAGTTTGCGAAACAAAATAAGGCCTTAAATTGGCAATTTAGGCACATGATTTTGTATAATGACATTAACCTTGATAGGAGATCTAAATATTACATTATTTGAATACTACCAAATAATCTTCACTACCATTTTTCAGTGTTTAAATATTCATTGTAGGCTATAGTTCTTAGTAAATATTTATAAACTTAAGATTTCTTAATTTATTAATCAAATATTTCTAGATGGTCATAATCATGAGTCTTAAGAATATGAAGAATGTTGGACATATTTGAAGAATAATTTTGAATTTTGGAAATTCCCAAGAATTCCAATTTCTTTTTCCTGAATCCCAAATACTAAAATGTGTCAGAACTTGAAAACACCAGTAGTTTGCTTTCCAGGCATAGCAAATGGACATTTATAGTACTCTCTGCCCAGCAGCCCTGCCTTCTCCTGGGCCCCGTGCCCTTCTCCCTTCTCCATCACATGGCTGTAGTGGAAGCTGCCACGCTGTTTCCTCCAGCCACACATGACTGGTCCAGATATTATTGCTCATGAGTTCTTCCCTGAGCTTTTTCGGATTGGAACTGGGAAAAATAGTCTGTTTTCTCCTGATGGCAGAAGCTATGAGTGTGAACAGTACAGAGAAACATATAAGAAGGACATGGAGAAAGTGGAAGATGTTCAAGTACCAAGTTCCTGGTGTCTGTGAATCTACCTGCATCTCTCTCTTCCCTTGGGTTTGTTGTTCAACCTTCACTCAGCTACTATCATGGTTTTCTCCTCCTTGCTTAAGTAGTCCAGGCTGGGTTCTAGTTTACATAATATAACCAAATGAGGTGGACTAATTTAATAATAATATAGTTGAAATATTTGACCTTTGATAATAAAAATAATTAAAAATAATAATAATAGCAAAAAGAATGAAGACTTAAAAATGGAAATGCCACTGGGAGCTGTGACACAGTAAGTAATCACTAGATATCAACATCTTAGAGTGAATTAAATGTTCAGAACTACAGGTTAGTAGGGCAAGCTACAAATTCCCAAAGCACCCTGTCTGTCTTTTTTTCTTACCTTCTTCCTTTCCTTTGTTTTCTTTCTTTCTTTCTTTTAATATGTTATCCTGTTTCCCTGTTTCAGTGTGTGTCTCACTCATAGCCTTTAAGCCACGTGAAGTCTAGAAGTTAAGTCTATCTCCTTCATCACTACGTTCCTAGTATCTAGCACAGATTTGGACATACAGCAGTCACTCCATAAATATTTCTAGAATGAGAACTAGCAAATACATGAACAAACAAAGGCAGGAACACTGTGGGCATATGGATAGGGAAGGAGTACGAATTACACCTAGGGCTTGACCCAGGTACCTTCACTGGAAAGAAGAAGAGTGAAGGTCTATGCATTAAGCAAAACTGAGGAAAATCCCTGACAGCAGGAAAATACTGGCTGCCTGACACTAAAGGACAGTGGTCTTGGAAGGAGAGATGAGGGCGCTGCCCAGACAGATACCATCTCTTCACAGAACTACAGTAGCCCTGAGAGGGACAGCCCTGGGAGGAGGCCGGCCATCACGCTGCTTCTGCACGGTCCACCAGTGCCAGCCATCGGAGCTTGCGTAGCTCTTCCCTAACCCCCAGTTCCCACCCACCCTATGCTGAATTGGACCAGCAATAAACAGAATTATGAAGACTTTACAAAAAATGTACCTTGCATTCATTGGAAAACAGAAGCCACAAGAGGGCAGAATGAATGCTGAGGTTGGCATGTGTTGCCTGTCCTGTTCCAGCTGCCTTTAGCAATGGGTTTGTGAGAATAGATAAAAACGTTACTGGAATTTTAAATTGGAGGGTTTCAGCTCAAATGAATTTTTTTTCACATGCCAAACATAAGTGACTCTATCTAGACTCAAGAGTCCAGAGAGTAGATAAGTAGGCCAGGCTCATTGGAGATGAAGGAATTTGGGTTTATAAACCCGAGAACTAGAGAGGTGCCAGGTCTTCAGAGCTTAGTGCATGCCACTCTAAGGAAAGTTTTTACTTTATCCTCTAGGCCAGTGGTCCCCAACCTTTTTGGAATCAGGGACCATTTTCATGGAAGATAATTTTTCCACAGACAGCAGCAGGGGTTGGGAGCTCAATTCAAGCACATTGTGTTTATTGTGCACTTTATTTCTATTATTAGTACATTGTAATATATAATGAAATAATTATACAACTCACCATAGGTTGGGAACCCCTGCTGTAGGCCATTACTACTCAAAGCGTGGGCCATAGGCAAGCACTAGCATCATCACCTGTTCAAACTACAGATCCTGGGCTGAACACAGTGCCTCATGCCTATAGTCTTAGCACTTTGGGAGGCCAAGGCAGCAGGATCGTTTGAGGCCAGGAGATGGAGAACAGCCTGAACAAGAGCAAGACCCCATCTCTATGAAAAATAGAAAAATTAGGCAGGCATCGTGGTGCATGCCTGTAGTCCCAGCTATGCAGGAAGCTGAGGCACGAGCATTCTTGAGCCCAGAAGTTAGAGGTTGCAGTGAGCTATGGTGATGGCATATGCTCTCCACCCTAGGTGACAGAGTGAGACCCTGCCTCAAAAAACAAAACAAAACAACAAAAAAAACAGAGTATATTTTTTAATCAGAATCTGAACTTTAACAAGATTTCCAGATCATTGAACTCACATTAAACTTAGGGAAGCAGTGGCCTAGGCAATGGAAAGTCATTGAAACTTCATGTGGGGACGTGTCATAATCAAACTTGTGTTTCGGAAAAGGAATGTAGAGGACAGAGTAAGGACTACCACTGACACTGAGACCAGTTACAAGGATATGACAACAGTTTAGGCATGAATTGATGTGGACACAAGCATCAAGATAAGACTTTTTTAAAAGAAGAAGCACCTAGAATTAAGATATATTTAAAATATAGATTAATTAGATATGAGGCTTAAAGAAGAGGGAGGAAGAAGGTAAGGAGGTGTCTGGGTTGTCTGCCAGGTCAGCTGATGCAGCAAATGATGACGCACCTCTCTTTAAGACCAAGAATACAGAAAGAAAAACAAGTGTAGAAAGGAAGAATTATCATTTTAGCTTTTGACATGTTGACACCTCAGGTGTATCCAGGAAGCAGGTGGAAACACTGGTTGGAAAATATGATAGCATCATTGTGAGAATTAAATAAGGCACTGCAGTAAAAAGCCATGGTAAATCATAAAACACTACAAATACATAAATTATAATTCTAAAGAACTTATAAGCTTTTTTGGTCTATGTTTTTCTTTTATGTTCTCATTTTGGTGAGGAAAAGAATGATTAACAGATATCATTATTGTCCTTTTAAACTCTAATTTGGAGTTCTAACAGCAGACATGAGGCTGGAAAACCAGTGCAAAGAGCAGGAAGAAAGAAACCTAAAAGATGGGGAATAATGTTCAAATGGCTGTTTCAGTGGTGATTGAAACAAGTAATGTGCACACAACCAGAAGTCACCGATAGAGTGTAGTACACACCTACACTATTCAGTAGGGTAGCAACTAGCCACATGTGCCTATCGAACATTTGAAATGTCACTAGTCAAATTGAAATGTGATATAAGTGAAAAATACACACAGGAGTCCAAAGACTTAGCTTTTTTAAAAAAAAGAATGTAAAGTATCTCATTAATTTTTATATTGATTACATGTTTGATAATATTTTGGGTATTTGGCATTAATTAAAATATATTATTAACATGAATTTCACCTGTTGCTTTCCATGTATGTGGTTTGCATTTGTGCCTCACATGACATTTCTTTATGACAGTGCTAGGTAGAGCATGCCTGTGAAACTGGCTGTTTTTGAGTCCCCAGGGTTCTTGCATCTAACTGTATACATGCCTCCCCCTACATCATGTGGACTGATCCCTCAGAGGTTCCCCATTCCATCTCCATTTTCTTCATACTTATTGTGTACCACCAGAAAATAAAGTACAGGTAACAAAAGGAGAAAATCTATGACTTTCCAAGTTCTCTTGGAAAGATCTTCTGCCCTCTTCTAACACAGCATGTCCCTTGATTTGTTCATCACCATAAATGACCTCTTGAAATTGGGTTCAAGGGGGGAGTTGAGAGGAACCTTCAATATAATCTAACCGCACATCCTCCTTTTATGGATGAAAAAAAAACGGGACATCTAGAAATGCTAGGAAGTATATCTAAATTATATTTTTTCTACTACTCAGCACTTTCCAGATATATCTAGACATAGTTGATCTGAAGCAGAGTTTTATCTTCAATGATGAATGTTTTCAGAGATATGTGGGAGGAGATACAATGCTGATTTAAACACTGCTTTGGAGATGCTGGGAGAGGAATTGAAAGGATTCATTTTAAGAAACTTTCATTTCATAAAATGAGTAGGAGGCCAGGTCATCTGGAGAGATAGCTTGGGAGGGAAAAAAATAGTAATTTGCAGAATGAGGGAGAAATTTACCAAAAAAAAATATGGAAAAATGGACAGAAAGTCAACAAGAGATGGATAAAACTTTTGCCAAGCAGCAGTGGAGGCTTTGCCTCTGTGCATCACAGTGAGTAGGTGTTCAAATAGAAAACATTATCAAAAGAAACACATATTATGAAAACTACTGTCCTGTGCTCTCTCATTTTGAAATAGTTAAGTACTAAGGATGCTCATAATTGCTAGTAGCACTTAATTTACCTATGGACTAGGAAAACATTTGACACTTCTGTGACCCACCAATTGTTCAATATCATAATCAGGCTGTATTTCCTCGGGCTGGAAAGGATTTTCAAAACACAGCATGTATTAGTTACCTAAGGCTGCTGTAACAAAGTACCACAAACTGGATGGCTTACAACAACAGAGGCTCATTGTCTCACAATTCTGGAGACTAGAGTTCCAAAATCCGAGTATCAGTAGGGCTATGTGAAATCTGTAGGGGAAGCAGCTTCCTTGCCTCCTCTATCCCCTCGTGGTTTACTGGAAATCCTTGCCATTCCTTGGCTTTCAGCTACAACACTTCAATCTCACCTCTATCATCACATGATGACCACCTCTCATGTTTCTGCACCTCTGTGTCCTAATTTCCTTTTCTTATGGGGACATGATTATATTGGAGCTCACCCTACTGCAGTAGGACCTTGTCTTAACTAAGTACAATTGCAACAACCCTATTTCCAAATGCAGTCATATTCTGAGGTACTGGGGGTCAGGACTTGAACATATCTCTTTGGGAGACACAATTCAACCATAACATAGGATATTCCTTCTCTGAACATGCATTATACTTGAATAAGAAGTTTACATAAGACTTTTGGTAAAAGTCTTAGACAAGATGGCATAAAGCCATATTTCCTTGCTCCTCTCTGCCCAGTAAAATTATGAACTCTGAACATTAGCACAAGAGGCAACCAAAGAAAAAATTTAAAAGATAGTAAGAAAAAGGCAAACTGTTTTGAGATCTCAGAATTAGAGGAAACACACAGCAGTAGGGCTTCTTACATCTCCCACCCAACAAAGAAAGGTGACCCAGACGCAACATTTTCTGACTGCAAACTAGCAACAGAAGGCAGTCTGGGTAGGTTCATTCTTCCTGCAGATCAAATAGGCTCTCTGACAATACCAGATAAGCCTCTAGCTTCACTGGAAGAAGGAATTGGTAAGGCACCCCACTAACAATAAATGGCCAGGAGAAGCATTCTCCTTTTCTGCTGTGCCTGAGACTCCCCTCCCCCACCAAAAAATCCTAAGAGGGCCCAGTAGCACAAACAAGAGGGATCTCACTGCAACAAGCCTGGCCATAAGTCTCCTGGCCTTCACAGGCCCGAAACTCCCCTCTACCACTCAGAAACTCAGGAGTGGTCATTAGGGGAGATTCTGCCACAACAAGCTCCAGGCCTGAAATACGCTCTCTGTTTCCCACAGGCAGGCATGAGGCTATCACTACAAGAGCCTGGCCAGGGAAGCCTGAGACTTCCTTCTCCCACCAAGAGATATCTGTGGCCCAGTATGGAGAAACCTCTCCCACCCATTAGGCAGCAGCAGTAGGGACCAATGAAAGTCCCAGTGGCAACAGATAAACCCAAGCAGAACAAAATAACACAACAAAGACTTTAAAAATTAAATTGTCACTAAAACCACAGCCCACAAAAGTATGCCAAGATCTGCAGGATAAACTGGAAACAGAGTGACTACGTGCTAAAATAAAATATTTAAGTAGGACCCCAAATCTCTTAACATAATAGACAAAATGTCCAGGATACGATTAAAAATCACTTGTCATACATACCAAGAACCAAGAAAATTACCATTTGAATGAGAAAAGACAATCAATTGATGCCAACACTGAGATAAATTAGATGTTGGCATTAACTGAGAAGGATTTTAAACCAGCTATCATAAAATTGTTTCTATAATCACGTACCAATTTCCTTGAAATAAATGAAAAAAAAATAGAAAATCTCAGCAAAGAGAAGTTATTTTAAAAGTACCAAGTGGAAATAATAGAATCAAAAAATACAGTAACAGAAATTAAGAAAATCACTAAATGAGCTTAATAGTAGAATGGAGATGACAGAATAGAGAATCAGTGAATGTGAAGACAGACAAATGAAACTTATGCAATTGGAAAACAGAAAACTGAAAGAAAAAAAGGAACAGAACCTCAGGAGTCTGTGGGACAATAAGAAAAAATCCCACATTTATGCCATCAGAACTATAGAAGAGAAGGAGAATGAGACCAAAAGAATATTCAAGGAAATAATGCTAAAATTTTCCAAATTTGGTGAAACACATAAACCTACAGATTTCAAAAGCTGAGTGAATCCTAAATAGGATAAATCCAAAGAAATCCATGCCCAGACACATCAAAATTAAACTTCTGCAAACTAAAGACAAAGAAAAAATATCTTAAACATTGTTGTTGTTTGCAGCTCTACCTTTGAAGATTGACTAAAGGCAGTACTTTAAACAGAAATAAAAATGGTAAAATAAAGAGACTTGGAGTATAAGAAAGGAAGAAAGAACCATAAAAAGAACAAAAATATAAGTACATACAGTAGACTAGCATTTTTTAATGTTTTTATGAATCATAATTGATGATTGAAACAAAATATACAAACCATCTGATATTCAATATAATGATATTTAGAAATGAGACATAGGAACCCCAAAAAAGTGAGGTTTCCATACTTCACTAAAGTAGTAAAAATGTATATACCAGTAGAGTGTGATAAGTCATAAGTTTATAGTGTACACTCAGAGCAACCACTCGGAAAACTATACAAAGAGATACTCTCAAAAACACTATAAGTAAACCAAAATGGAACTCCAGAAATGTTCAAGTAACCCATAGGAAGGCAAGAAAAGAGAATATGGGAATGGAAACAAAAAGAAACCAAAAATGAAAATAAATGTAATGGCAGACTTAATCAGTAACAGATTAATAATCACATGAAATGTAAGTGATTTAAATGCACCAATCACAAGGGACTTGAAAAGAAGACATGCAAATGGCCAACAGATGTATGAAAAAATGCCTGCCATCACTAATCATTAGGGAAATGCAAATTAAAACCACAATGAGATATCACCTCACACCTGTTGGGATGGCTATTATCAAAAAGATGAAAGTAAACAAGTATTGGCAAGAATGTGGAGAAAAGACAACCTTTGTGCATTGTTGATTGGAATGTATAATAAAATAATACAGCCATTATGGAAAACAACATGGAGGTTCCTCAGAAAACTGAGAGTAAAATTACCATGTAATTTAGCAATTCCACTTCTGGGTATTTACTCCAAAGATTTGAAATCAGTATGTCAAAGAGATGTCTGCACTACCTTGTTCATTACAGCATTATTCACAATAACTAAGTTATGTAATCAACCTAAATGTCCATCAACAGATGAATGAATAAAAAAAATGTGATATATATACACAATGGAATACTATTCGGACTTAAAAAAGAAAGAAATTCTGTCATTTATGACCACATGGAGGAATTGGAGAACATCATGCTAAGCAAAATAAGCCAGGCACAGAAAGACAAGTAATGCATGTTCTCACTTATATGTGAAAGCTAAAACAATTGAACTCAAAGGAGAGTAGAATGGTCGTTACAGAGGCTGGGGTGGGGAATAACGAGGAGATGATGGTCAAAGTATACAAAGCCTCTGTTAGTAGGAATGAAAGTTTTATTTTGCTTTGAGATATATTGGACAGTGTGGTGAATATGGTAAATAATGAATTGAACATTTCAAAATTACTAAGAGTAAATTTCAAAGGTTCTCACCACAAAAAAATAAGTATTTGAGGTGATTGATGTTAATCAACTTGATTTAATTATTTTATACTATATTCATAAATCATGACATCACTTTGTACTCTGTAAGTATATACAATTATACTTTTGTCAATATAACTAAAAATTTAGTAAATAAATACATTAATCAAAAGCCAGATATTACAGAGTAAATATCTGTAAAAAAACAACTGACCTAACTACATGCTGTAGTTAAACAAATTCAACATAGGTAAGTATAAAATGGAAAAAGATATATCAGAAAAACATAATTTAAGCATAATAATAAAAGAGCAGGAGTGATTTTATATATGTGATAAAATTATATAGAACTAAACACACACACATACATAAAGGATTACAAGTGGTAATACAATTGGGGAAATATGAATAAGATAGGGGAATTGTATCAACGTCAATATTGCAGTTGTGATATTAAACTACAGTTTTGCAATGTATTTTCATTAGGGGAAACTAGGTAAAGAGTATATGGTATTATCTTAATAAAAATTTCATTTAGAAAAAGGTATGCCAAAAAACAAACAAAACCTAAAAAACTGAAAGAATATTCTTCTAGCTCAATTTTAAAATAAGATAAGAATATAATTATTATTTACTTTTCCCCTTAATTTACAAAATTATACAAAGTATATTTAACATTTATTTATTGTCTATATGGCCCATAAGAAAACATTTTTATTTTAAAATTAAGCTTTTTAATAATTAACCCCTGAAGAAAATAACAATGACATTATAAAGTAAAAATATTTTCATTTGATAAATAAGTCATAGCAATATTAAAAAGAAACAGAAAAAAAGATTGAAAGAGAGATTGCATGAGGGTTTCTCAAGTTGCTAGGAGCATCTCTAATCCTGTTTTAGAGAATTTAGGTCAAACTCCTTACCCAGATCAACATAAAGCAATAGATGCAGAACTTAATATCTTTGCTTCTGTGTAATGTACTGGTTTCCATATCTTATTCAACGAACGATCTCAATCCTCTTTTTTTCCTGGCATAATCCATGGTAGAGCACCGTCTTTACTTCAAATTTAAATTAATGGGAAACTAGTAATAGTTTTGCTTATGAATATTGGTGCTTTATTCTATATAGCAAATTGTTTAGTTTGTAATATCACTTTATGGATTTTACCTCTTTAAATTATATTAGCCTGTTTAAATTACCATATTAACATAAAAGTGTAACTAAAAATACTCAAAAGGATGTAAACAAAATAAATCCTGAGAAAAATGTGTGCTGTCATTACTAATGAAAGAGTCAGCTTTTTGAAAATATCATTTACATTTATACATGAATGAGATATGATGAACAAGGAAAGAATAGCCAAATTGACTTACTAGAATGACAAATTGAAGCATTCCATGTGTGGTGAGTCAGTGATTCCCAAACCTACTGATGCTATGTACTCCACTACAGAGCCTAACAGGCCCAGAGGCTGAGCCTGAAACCTGCTTGAGAGCCACTGAGTAAGAATGTCTGGAAGAAAGATGAAGAATTTGCACTTAATTTTGTTTTCTTCCGTTAATTTTGATGTACACGGTCCACTGACAAACTTTGGGGAATCAATGTATTACATCATGGCCAAAAAACTTTTTTTATGAAAAGGCCAAATAGTTTATTTTTCAGCCTTTGTGGGTCATATGATCTTTCTTTCAATTATTCAACTCTGCTTTAGAGTGAAGGCAGCCATAGACAACATGCAAACAAACAGTTGCCGCTGAGTTCCAATGAAACTACTTACAAACACTGAATTTGAATTTCATTTAGTATATAACTTTCACATGTCATGAAATAGTCTTCATTTAATTTTTTTCACTCTTTAAAAATATAAAGTCTATTCTTAGCTGTCAGACTGAACAAAAATAGGTGGTGGGCAGGATTAGTCCTGCAGCACTAGTTTGGTGATCCCGCTATTAAATTATTAATTGCATTAACATTTCCTTCATGGCTAATGATTACACAGTTGACCCTTGAACAACGAGGATTCTAGGGAGTTTTGACCCCCCATGCAGTCAAAAATCTGCATATAACTTTCGACTGCCCCAAAACGTAACTACTAATAGCATACTGTTGACCATAAGCCTTACCAACAACATGAATAGACAATTAACACATATTTTGTATTTTAGATGTATTATATACTGTATTCTTGCAACAAAGCAAGCTAGAGAAAAGAAAATGTCAAGAAAATCATAAGGAAGAGAAAATATATCTACTATTCATTAAGTGGAAGTGAATCATCGATTGTAAATGTCTTCATCCTCATTGTCTTCAAGTTGAGTAGTCTAAGAAGAAGGAGGAGGAGGAGGAGGAGGAGGAAGAATTGGTCTTGTTGTCTCAGGGTGGTAAAGGCAGAAGTAAATCTGAGTGTAAGTGGACCTGCATAGTTCAAACTTGTGTTGTTCAAGAGTCAACCGTAGTTTGTACTGTTTTAGATCCGCTGGAAGAACTCAACATCACTTATTATATTTTTTTCTTTTTTGAGTTAATATTGTTTTAATAGCTCAAAATCCTATGTAATTTGAAAGTGCAAGGTGGAAAAATTGAAATTAATCTGTCTACATAAGTAACATGGCATATCAAGGCGTTATCTAAATTTATGGTTAACAAATAAGTGATTTTTGTACTTAAGTTCATTAATTTGGGCAACGCCAATGACAAAATTTTTTTTAATTCTACCCAGTTCTCCATTATATTTGTAGAGTTATAATTGCTACATGATGTATGATGGTCCATTTAATGTAACTTTAAATGATGTTGGTTTAATTTGAGCAGCTTTTTAATTAAAGTAAACCAACATTTGCTGCTTCATTGCCTAACAGAATAAATTAGGAATGAGAGTAATGCATGAATATGAAAATATGTATAATCCAAAGATGATGACTCAAGATCCTTCTTCCATATATTTTTTTCTCTTAGTGAATTAAAAGGAGGCTTTAAATTGTTCTATAGGACCACAAAGTGAGGCTTCTGCTGCCTCTCTTATTATGCTACTATGGTTAAATATAGATTGTAATATATTTTAACTTGAAAGAAGGGGCCAAGTCACCAAATGCTATATAGTCTGCACAATTAAGGAGTCCAGATAAATAAAAAATACATGTAAGCAGAGCACATAAAATCAGTGAGGATCTATCTGGTTTTCTGTTAACAGAGTTTATATAACTGGATCCCAAAACTCAGTCAATAAACACTATTGAAAGCCTACTATGATTCAAACTAGGCTGTCACACTAAATAACATAGGTAGGCCTGCTCTTACAGAGCTTGCATTCTAGTGGAAAGAGCCAGATAAAAAACAAGCAATTAAATATATAGTTTGCCATATGGTGGTAAATACCAGTAAGGTAACAAGAGGAAGGAACTATGATATGGGAATGGCTACTATTTTATATGAATGGTCAAAAAGTAGACTTTGTGGAGGTGATATTTGAACATAAAGCATAAATGAAATAAAGGAGGAAGCATGTGGATATCTGGGGGAAGAGCATTCTCAAGTAGAGACAACAGCAAGTGCAAAGGCCCAACAATGGGAGCTTAGATATTCCAGGAACAGCAAGGCCAGTGAAGATGGAGAACAGTGAGTTACAGGGGTTCTCCATAAGGACAGGTACTTTTCTCTGCTTTGTTCACTGCTGTATCTTCTGCACATGAGACAGTGTCTCACATATATTAATAGTAAATACAAAATAAATATTCACTGAATGAATGAATGTACTAGGACAGAGAGAAAGGGATGTAGATAACATGGGGCCTCATAAGTCACAGTAAGAACTTTGGATTTTAATGAGTAAGATGAACAGCTAGGAATTGCAGGATTATATCACAGTTCTAATTTTAATTTCTTTAGAACCCTCTGTGCTGTTTTCCATAATGCCTGAACCAATCTACATTCCCACCAACAGTGTACAAGAGTTCTCTTTTCTCCACACCCTTAACAACATTTATCTTTTAATTTTTTGATAATAGTCATCCTAATGTATGTGAGGTAGTATCTTACACTGTATTGATTTGTATTTCCCTGATGGTTAATGATATCGAGAACCTTTTCCTATACCTATTAGCCACTTTCATGTCTTCTTTGGAGAACTTTCTATTCATGTCTTTTGCCCATTTTTTAATCAAGTTATTTGTTTTTCTACTATTGAGTTGTATGAGTTCTTTATAAATTTTGGATATTAAACCCAGATACAGGGTTTGCAAATAATTTTTCCTAATCTGTAGGCTGCTGTTTCATTTTGATTGTTTGCTTTGCTGTGCAAGGGCTTTTTAGTTTGATGTAGTCTCATTTATTTATTTTTGCTTTTGTAGCCTGAGCTTTTGGTATGATACCCCAAAAGTTATTGTCCAAGAGTTTTTTCCCCTATGTTCATTTCTAGGAGTTTTATAGTTTCTGGTCTTATATTTATATCTTTTACTCTTTTTTCATTGATTTTTGTGTTTGGTGTAAGGTAAGGGTCCAATTTCAGTTTGCATGTAGAAACACAGTTTTCCTAGCACCATTTATTGAAGAGACTCTCCTTTCCCCATTGTGTACTCTTGGTGTCCTTGTTAAAAATTAGTTAACTGTATATGTTTGGATTTATTTCTGGGATTGCTATTCTATTGCATTTGTTTATTTGTCTGTTTTTATGCTAGTGACATACTGTTTTGATTACTATAGCTTAGTAATATAATTTTAAGTTAGGAAATATGATGCCTCCAACTTTTTTTTTCCCTCAGAATTGCTTTGAGTATTTAGAGTCTATTATGAATCTATACAAATTTTAGGGTTGTTTCTTCTATTTCACTGAAGAATGCCATTGGAATTTTGATAGAAATTTCATTGAATGTGTATATTGCTTTGGGTAACATGAACATTTTAAAAATATTAGTTCTTTAAATCCATAATCACAAGGACATGTTATCATTTATTTGTGTCTTCTTCAGTTTCTTTCATCAATGTTTTATATTAACAGTTTTCAGTGTACAGATGGTCCCCAATTTATGATGGTCCAACTTACAATTATTCAACTTTATAATGGTACAAAACTATTGAAATTTCAATGTAATATACACTCAATAAATTACATGAGATATTCAACATTTTATTATGAAATAGGCTTTGTGTTAGATGATTTTGCCTAAGTGTAGGCTAATTTAAGTGTTCTAAAAATGTTCACGGTAGGCTGGGCTAAGCTATGATATCAGTTGGTTAGTTGTATTAAATGCATTTTCAACTTATGATATTTTCAACTTGTAATGGTATTATTGAATGTAACCCTATCATAAGTTGAAGAGCACCTGTACAGACTTTTCACCTCTTTGATTAAATTTATTCCTAGGTAATTTTTGATACTATTATAAGTGGGATTTTCTTAATTTCTTTTTCAGCTAAGTAGTTCTTTGTATATAAAAATGCTACAGAAAGAAATTTAAAATAGAACTACCGTATGACCCAGCAATCCCTCTTCTGGGCATATACCCAAAGGCAATGAAATCACCACCTCATCAAGATACCTGCACTCCCATGTGCATTGCAACATTATGCATAATAGCCAAAATAGGGAAACAACTGAAGTGTCCAACAATGGAAAAATGGATACAGAAATTGTGGTACCTATTTACAATGGAATAGTATTCAGCCCTAAAAAAGAAGATCTTTCCATTGCCACAACATGAATGAGCCTAGAGGACATTATGCTAAGTGAAATAAGCCAGATGCAGCATGAAAAATATTACATCATATAATTTATATTAAGAATCTAAAAAATTCAAATATACAGAGATAGAAATCAAAACAGTGCTTACTAGGATGGAGGAGGAAAAGGGGAGATGTAGCTCAGAGGATACAAAGTAGCAAATATGTAGCATGCACAAGTCAGATCTAATGTAAAACACGAGGACTGTAGGTAATAAAGTTGTACTGTATATGCAATTTGTGCTAAATAACTAAATTTCATTGCTCTTGGCACAGAAACAAAAAACATGGGTAACAATATAAGATGATAGATATGTTAATTTGCTTCACTATATTAACTGTTTTACTATCTCATATCTAATATCCCATAACATCATGTTGTATACCTTAGTTACACTCACTAAAATTCATTTTTTAAAAAAGAACAGCTATTAAAGGGTTCCAATAAGAGAAGTGTCATGATTGGCCTTACATTTTAAAAGATCACTAGATTTAGAATAGATTAGACTGCAGGGAGGAAGCAGGGAAAACAGGAAGGAGGTTATTTTAATAATAAACTGCATCAGACAGTAGAATCAGGAGGCCTTGCACAATTATTACTTAAGATCTGGAGTACAGTGACTTATAAAACTGGAAGGATATTATATATTAAACTTGATCAGATTAAGCTATATGGTAATGAAATGGGACAAGATAAATATTCTAGCTAGATCTTCATGGCAGTAGGGTGCAACTGGTAACCTGAGCTTCAACACTGCAAACTTAAATTCTTTTATCAATTCACACATATTAATCAGGCTCTTGAAGTGAACTCGGGTCAAGAAAAGTTCCACAAAGAAGACTGTAGTCCTATCTCAGAGAATAACTATTGATAAGATAGGTTATTGGCATCAGCAAAGCCTAATTAAGGAGATAACCAGGCAGTTTCCAAGGTGCCAATTTATAAGGGGTACAAAAGCATCACTGGAATTATATTAAATTAAAACAATTGTTTTTATTTAGACTTCTCTCAGAGAGACTAGTCTCTAAAGATAGCCCTCCGATGAACAAATACATGCAGTACTCATTTGCCCTCTCTTTGAATCTGGGCTGGTTATGTGACTTACTTCTTACCAATAGAATGAGGTGGAAATGATCCTACATGACTTCAGAGGCTAGGGCAGAAGAAGCCTTATAGCTTCCACCTTGTTCTCTTGGAACATTCACTTTGGGGGAGCCATCAGCTATGTAAAAAGTCCACTACCCTGCTGTAGAGACAACATGGTGGGGCTCTGAAGCTGCAGAGAGAAAAAGAAGGCCCAGGGGAGCCCGGTCTTGCAGCAACTCTATAAGGCAACAGGCATATCTTGGACCCTCTAGACCAGAATAGTTACTGGCTGAATACCACTGAGTGACTCTAGTCAAATTCTGTCTAAATTCCCAATCTATATAGTCATGAAAACTGAAATAAAATTATTGTTACTTTAAGCCACTAAGTTTTGAGTGGCTTAAGTTAGTTCATTATGCAGGAATAGCTAATCAGAACAATAGTGTATGTCGTTTATGTGGTTGGTAGGCAGAATTTAAAAAACAACTTAGAGATAAGACATCTATGAGGCATAATCATAGGCACAATCACTGAGGATCATTAAACCAACTCCCAATGAAAGGAGCCAGGTGCAGTTACATACAGGTGGAGTGTGTATGTTTGGAGCCAGACTTTTTAATCACTTAAGGCAGTAGAGGAGAGGAAACATTGCCACCAGTGGCCTTTCTCCATCTTTCTTCCATAGCACAGGATGCTCACATGTGTGAGTTTGTGGGTCTAACCTTCAGAAGAAAAAAAAACTCACATCAGAATGTGGCTCTATGAACGCTGGATTAACATATAGGGAGCAGATATCTTTATTGGAATGACTCCTTCATTTTGAATTTGAGAGATAAATTAGATGTTTGACATGAACACAAGATGTTTGAAATTTCTGGAAGGATAAAATTTCAACTTCATTTCATAAAAAGACCCTATACGCTGTGGTCCTAATTGGTTTAGGATAGAAAAATATTTATTCATGACTATTGATTGCCATGTTTCCAAAAGCTATGTGTACATCTATTCTCAATATAGGACAAACAAAACTTACAATGTCATTTGGCCATCATTATCTAAGTTTTCAAGTATAGGCATATTTTGTGATTTGCTAAGTCCCCTCTAAGACCTTCCTCAAGAAAAAGAGTTAGGTTTAGGCTTTTTCACTTATAGGATTCAATGTATTAACAGATCATTAGTATATAGTATCATTTGACTTGAAAAATACTGTACTAGAAAGCATACAACCGAAAGAAAATTAGTCAATTTTCAATTAGTCTTTGGTATAATTTACAAGGAAGATAACACTTTACAACAACCAAGTTTTAAGGAATGTTCATTTACGGTAAGCACTATGCTACGTAAGTCTTATAAATGTCACATGAACCCTATAAGGTAGACATTACTATAATTTAAATTTTCTATATTAGAAAGCTAAGGCTTAGAAAGCTTTAAATATTCACTCAAGGTTAAGTAACAGTGCCTAGCTTCTAAGTCTATATTCTTAAAACAGTAGATTATAAACGGATTTAAAATGCAAGATCATACAGCAAGAATATATGTAGATAAGCTTTGATCCGTAAGAAGTTGGATTTTTTTCAGTTTAGAACTTCATCTCAGTCTTCAGAATATAAAAGATAGATCATATTTGTATGAGTTATTTATTATCAACACTGGAAAACTATGGAAATATTAATTTAGCATTAGATTACCACATATTATATCATATAATTAATTTCAAAGAATTGCTATTGATCAAAAACATAAAATAGTTGACCCTCAGAAAAGCATTTGACTGAACTATTATACTCTTGGCATAAATATGAGAGAAATAAATAATAAAATCTTGAAAGACATTCAAACTCATTTCAATATCACATGTGATTTTGGCCTACTTCATTTATTTCTCCTCTAGGATTTTCACAGTATTGATGACATGCTCATAAAAAGGGAAAAATAGTCATGATTGAAAATATGAATCTTATTTAAACACTAATAAAAATTCCAATTTCAACACTCAGTATTTGGTGGGTTTGTGTGTGTGTTTGTGTGGCCAAAAGACATAAATTTGTTTAATGTAAAAACTGATAAAGTTGGGTGTTTTCATTTGAAAGGGTGTTGAGCTAGCCTCTTCGCTTTCCAACTAAAATATGTGTGAAGTTTCAGAGATCTGGAAATGCTTATAACAATGTTGAAAAGTGATACAATTTATCTAAGGCCAGCGTCTGAATGAGTTTCTAACTATAAGGCTGATAGGGCTAGTTGGAGAAACACCATAGGGCCCACTGATGCTTTGCCCATGAGGTATAGCATCCCTTCCTGTTCAAAAGGATGGAAAAAAATAGAGTAGGATACTCCATTCTTTTTCCATTTTCCTCCACAGATCTGGGATGATAAGTAAAATGAGTGACAATTCTCCTGTACAGTTCTGCTTTTCTGAGTTCCCAAAGGGATACCTAGCATCTTTATAATCTAACTGCCAGAACATGGTACAATGGGGAGTAGAGAGCTGTTCAGCATGGTAGAGAATTGTGCTAGCTGGGAAGTGGTGCCTTTTGTCTCTAGTCCCCAGAAATAAAGGGCTATGAGAGTGAGAGCCCGGCAACACTTTATATTGGGGATCACCAATATTATAAAGGGGATCACCTTTTGTCACATGTCTATCACTTTAGCCTTTCAGAGAACCAGGCAGAGATGGCAGGAACAGATTCCATCTCAGAGCTCTGTGTGAATCCCTATTACATTAAGAATGATAAAAATTTAATGAATAGCTGGGTGCAGTGACTCACACGTATAGTCCCCACTACTCAAAAAGCTGAGGCTGGAGGAACACTTGAGCCCAGGAGTTCAAGGATATAGTGCACTATGATTGTGCCTGTGAATAGCCATTACACTTCAGCCTGGGCAATACAGTGAGACCCTGTCTCTAAAAAAAATGATAATAATAATAATTTAATATTTAAAATTTAATGAATAACATTAAAAAGGGCACAATATGTTCATAAATAAAAGATCCAATAGTATCAAGATGTCAGTTCAAGGCATTCCAAAAAAAGAAGCAACAGGTTCTATATAGTTTGTCAAATGCTTTCTAAAACGTAAATGACAGAGCAAGGGACCAAGATACTCACAAAGAACACTTGGTGGGGGGGGGTTGTCCTACATAATATTAAGATTTTTTATACTAGCAAATAAAACCTAGGTATGGTACAAAGATAGACAAATAGATCTGAGTAGGGAGCCCAGAACCAGTACCACATAGATATGAAATCTAGTTATATGAGAGAGCCGACAGTTCAGACCAGAGGGGAAAAAAGAGATGGTTGACTCTGTGGAGAGAGAGAAATAAAAATGAAATAGAATCCCCATCTCACCATACCTAAAAATCAATTCCAGATGGAAGGATATGTAAAATGCAAACTTTCAAAACCCTTGGAATAAATGTAGCAGAGTACTGTTATGACATTGAGATCAGCAAACTAGAGTTTGAATCAAATGTAAGCCTGAGTAGCAATGTTAATATCAGACAAAATGGAAATCAAAGCATAAAAGATACAGAGCAACAACATATGCTAAAAAGAGGAAAAGCATTATCCAAAGATGTAGCAATCATGAATATATGCACCCATGAATATGGACTCAACTATTGAGAGCAACTATTGAGAAAAATAAAATAAAACATAGATGTATCAACAATTGGAATTAAAGATTTCAATATGCCTCTCTCAGAGCCAAATAAGTATAGCACAAGTAAAAAAATTTAAATATCAAAACTAGATCTACATGGAAGTTGACACCCAACGTATATTTCCTGAAACAAAGAACATTCACAAAATTAATTACATAGAGTTCCACAATTTGAATCTCAACAAAATTAAAAAAAAATTGATAGTACACCTACTATATTATGTGACCATTAAGAAAAATACTAAAAATCAATAACAAAATAATAAATATAAAAGCTATGTATATATAGAAACTAAATAACTTATTACAAAATAATCCCTGTGCCAAGGGAGAAAAATCATAAAGGAAATCTAAAAACACTAAGAGTTAAAAAACTGTGAAACCATTTTATCAAAAATTTTAGGCCACAAAGTAATATTCAGTAGAAAATGTACAGCTTTAACAGTATAAAACAGAAAATAAAAAATATTTAAAAAAATGAATAATGAAGGAGGTTGGGGAAAGAACAATAAAGCAAATCCAAAAAAAACTAGAAGTATTAATAAAGATAGGTGAAATAATTAAAGAACTAGAACACCCAGAAACAGAGAAGATTATCAAAACCAAAAGTTAGAATTGTGAAAACCTTAATAAGAAAAAAGGCAGACAAAGGATAATTAAATACTCTTTTCCCTATGAACATGGATTTAATCCAAGTTACTTAAATAGATGATAGAAATGATTGATATATAGAACAAAATCTGTTAGCTAATGTAATAAAAAATGTTGCAAAAGAAAAAAATCTTCAATAAGCAGGGTTTGTCCGAGTAAGACAAGAAAGTTTCAAATCAGGAAATCTATCCACGTGACACACCACATCAAGGAATCGAAAGAGGAAAAAAATATGATTATTTCAATATATGTGAAAAGTCATAATAAAGATTCATCACTAATTTTTAATGAAAACCACTCAGAAAACTAGAAATAGAAACTTCCCAAATTTACAAACATCTATATATCTAAAAACCATACCAAACATTATACCAAAATAGAAAAACTATAGATACATTCCAATTAAAATTATGCTTAAAAAAAGAATGATGGTATCACCACTGCCATTGAACCAACTTAAGGTAGTTTCTAATAGCATATGCAAAGCAAAAGAAATAGAGGCATAAGTATTTTCCAGATATGACTATCTACATTGAACACAAAAAGCAATAAACATTTAAATTAAACAATGTATAGCCAAGGTTGGCAGATATAAAATTTATACAAGCAATAATGAAATAGATAAGACATACATTATAGACGCTATAACGAAAAATAAGATGATACTCTAACGATTATAAAATATAAAACATCTGTCAGGATCAAATAGGGAAATACAAACCATTTTTAGTTTTTAAAATGGGGTAATTTAAGCTATGAATTGGTTTCAAAGGTGAACGAAGAGCTAAGCAGAAAGATGGAACAGTGAGCCAACCCAGAGATTAGCATCAGAGAGAACCCATTCCCACTCCTAAGTGAGAAAAGGTGGTATGGCCAGCGCCCAGGGGAAAGAATTATGGGCAGTAGCTGGAACCCTGGTGTACCTGTCCAACAGGTGCTGGTATTGTGAAGGAGACAGAGAGGGAGAGGGAAAACACTATGTACTCTCTCTTCCTCCTACCCTCCAAAATACAACCAGCGCTTCCAACTGACCCAACCAAGAGGAGGCCAGCTTGGAGCCTGGGAAGTAGAGCTTAGAGTAGTCAGCCCCTGCATATAGAGCAGGAAAGGGATGGGAAGACAGGAGAGAGTGGTTGAACCATTTTCCCCCTTCCTCACTGGGGGACCATGTGTTTGCCATCAGGTGTGTCTCTCAACCTAGTATTGCAGTTTCTGTCCAGCAGAACTTGCACAGTTCTTGCTTCCAGGTTCTCGTAACAGCTTTCTCTGATGGGTCCTTCAGTCCTGGGAACATTATAGATTTCCAGCTGTTGCTAGTATCTTGATACTTTGCATTCCACTTTGTTCACATTAACCCTGCCCACAAGTTTATAAGAGTTTATAAATACCTTCATTAAACACTTCAATTAAATCTGTTGAAAGTGTCATTTGTTTTCTGCTAGGATTCTGGCTTATAAACTCCAAATAAGAAATGTTAATTCTTTAATAATACATACAATATGAACAACCTGGAAAATCCTTGAACCATGCTTACTGATTGTATTTTATTCTGCAGTCATTTTTTTATTATCAGAAAAAACATTCAGACCCTATATGAACAATGAGAGGATTCTTTTTGATTAAATGAAATTTGAATAAGATATAATTTTGTCCATTTAAAATGCAGCTCTCTTTTCAAAACTTTTTTCCTCCACTTAGGAAAGTACTTCAGCACCATTTTGACACTTGTGTTTCCTTAAGCAGTATTGAAAGGAAGAGCTCTGAAAGCAACCAAAAGAAATTTTTTTAAAAATCCCTTTGTAGAACATATTGCACCAACTGCTTCCAATCACTGGTTTCCAATTACTGTCAAACAAGAATTCTGTTGAATTTCTCTAGCTGTTTTCCTTTTTTATCTTCTTGATTTTGAATATTTAAAAATGAATAATTTAGAACTGAAATTGTCGTCTATAAATTTTATCACTCCTTTTTTGGGTAACTATGGTAAATGGCTTAAAGGCAACCATAATAGATATTCTCATTCATTATAGATATTCTCAATTTCTGAACAAATTCCTTGAAAAGAGTACAAAGACTTATGTGCCAATTTTCTAGAAGATGAGCTTGCAAATTAAGTCATTTCTATATATGGGAAAATTATCCAAATCTACCAATATTAATGGCATGTGTCACTTTTAGGATAAGGGTTTGACTCCTAGTCTTGAGATACTTCCAAACTCATATCTCTGCTCTTGACTCTTCCACTAACCAAGTCAGGCCCCTTGTCCTAAAAATTTTTCCTACCTATGTCATTGGCTAATAAATAAGATGTTGTTAGATTGACTGCCAGTTTAGAAAAACAAAATGAATGTAATAAAGTTTGACTGTTTATGTTCAGGTTACTTTCGGTAGAAATTTCACTGTCTCCTGACAGTGGTAAGAGTTCAAGCCCCTTGAGTCATAAAATGGACAGGAAAGGTATCTAAATCTCTGGTAAGTCTGTTTATTTTCCTAAGGGAATGCTCTCAAGGGCCTTTTCAGTGAAAATGAATATTAATAAGTTGACGATTAATTTTTTAAAAAACTAATGCAGCAATCTTCATTGCACGTTTAAAAATCTCTAAACACAAAGCCCCTAACTTCATCATTAGTTTCATTTTCATTGCAGAGTTTGATTTGTATGACTGTAGTTTTTGGATAAAGCTGAAAATTATAAGAAAAAAATCTTTGAAAGACAAATCCAACCTTGCAAGCTACTATTTATCTTTAGGACAAAGGACTTTATCCAGAGTTTTGCCTAATGCTGTTTCATCCTTTTTACTCCAAGAATGAAACTAAGAATTTAATTCTTGAGTTCAGAGTATTCTGAGCAATTCCTCCAACTGGCTATACTAATTACAGGGTAGAGGAGGAATTTAGGGTTATTTTTCATTTTACTCAAAATTTATAGTTTTTCATGTGTTCAAAATATCCTATTAAATAGGGATTATTTTCCCCAGTGTAAACTGTTATCTGCTTTGTCAAAGATCAGATGGCAATATAAATGATTTTATATCTGGGTTCTCTGTTCCATTCCAGTGGTCTGTATCTCTATTTTTGTGCAATTGCCATGTTGTTTTGGTTACTAGAGCCATGTAGTATAGCTTAAAGTCTGGCAGGTTGACACCTCCAGATTTGCTCCTTTTGTTTAAGGTGCTTTTGCTATTTGGGCTCTTTTCTGGTTCCAAATGAAACTTAAGATTATAATATTATGACAAACAAATCAAAATTTGAGCAAACCAAAACTTAGCAACAAATACATTTTAGTGATTTACCATTAAATTATTCAAAAAATCATAGTGCCAATACCCAACTTAAATAAGTAACGTGACAGAAAGAAAATATCTTAAATATGGTTGAATCATGTGATATTCACACTAATCTGACAAGTAGATAGATTTTTTCTAGTTCTTAATAACAGTAAATTTGAAATGTTCTAGCCAAAAATATATAGCCATTATGTGACAGAGATGAGCCTAGAATTTATATCATCTGAATTTATGACCAGGTTTCTTGTACTATAACTAGCTACAGCTCTCTGCAATGTTCTCATTAGTTCATTCTAAGGAACACAACAGGGAGTGAATTTTCTGGAATGATGGAGCAAGGAACTCCCCAAGTACGTAAAACCAATGAGAACTTTGGCCAAAAGGGCCAAAATTGACTATTTCAGAACACTTAACCAAAGAAGTATTTAATAGAGTAAAATGCCCAGGAAAAATGAGAGAAGGCCTATACTCTCTTCTTTTGCTGATCTTGAAAGTCTGTGCTAGCGGAAAGGGACAGACAGACAGAAAAACATTTCCCCCAAAACATTAGGGAAATGTTTCAGGATATTGGTCTTGGCAAGGACTTCTTGAATAATATCCTTAAAGGATGGGCCAGCAAAGCAAAATTAGACAAATGGGACCACATCAAGCTAAGAATCTTCTGCATAGCAAAAGAAATGATCAGGAAAATGAAGAGACAACCCATAGAATGGGAAAAAATATTTGCAAACTACCCATCTGATAAGTGATTAATAACTGGAATATACAAGGAGCTCCAATAATTCAGTAGGAAAAAATCAAATAATCCATTTAAAAATTGAGCAAAGGATCTGAATAGACGTCTCTCAAAAGAAGACATACAAATGACCAACAGGTATGTGAAAAAGTGTTCAACATCATTAGTCATTAGAGAAATACAAATCAAAACTACAATGAGTGATCATCTCATCCCACTTAAAATGGTTTTTATCAAATAGACAGGCAATAATGAATGCTGGTGAGGATGTGGAGAAAGGAGACCCTTGTACACTATTGGTGGGAATGTAAATTAGTGCAACCGTAATGGAGAACAGTATTGAGATTCCTCAAAAAAATCAAAATAGAACTACCATATCATCCAGAAATCACACTGCTAGGTATGTATTCAAAGGTGGGGAAATCAGTATATAGAAAAGATATCTGCACTCTCATGTGTATTACAGCACTATTCACAATCGCCAAGAAAAGCAATCAACCTAAGTGTCCATCAGTGGTTGAATGGATAAAGAAATTGTGGTACATATACACCATAGAATATTATATAGCCATAAAAAGAATGAATTCCTGCTATTTGCAACAACATGATTGGAAAGGGAGAACATTATGTTAAGTGAAATAAGTCAAGCACAGAATAGAAACCTCACATGTTTTCACTCATACATGGGAGCTAAATATTAAAAACAATTGATCTCATGGAGACAGAGAGTAGAATGATAATGACCAGAGACTGCGACATGTAGTGGGGAGGGTGGGTAAAATAGAGATGGTTAATGGATGCAAAAATATAGTTAGTTAGATAGAATGAAAAATATTTGATAGCACAATAAAGTGACTGTAATATAATTAACAATAAGTTAGGGTATACTTTAAAATAAATAAAAGAGTGGAATTAGAATTTTCTTAACACAAAGAAATGATAAATGCCTGAGGTGATGGATATCCCAATTACCTAGATTTGATTAATTCATATTGTGTGCCTATCAAAAGATTACATGTACCCTATAAATATATACAACTATTATTTACCCATAAGAATTGAAAAGAAAAAACTTAAAGAGAAAAACATAAATAAAAATGAAAATATAACTTATCAAAATTTGTGTGATAGAATGAAAGCGATGTTTATAGGGAAATTTACAACATGAAATAAATCTGTTAGAAGAAATATCTAAAGTTTGTAACCTATATTTTCATTTTAGAAAACTACAATAAGAAGAACATATTAACCCTAATGCAAGAAAATAAGAAAACATAATAAGAATTACAGAAGAAATTCACAAAATCAAAAATAGGAAAACAGTAGAGAAAATTAATGAGAACAAAATCTGGTTCTGAAAATGTCAATGAAATTCATAAACTTCTAGCTAGATTAACTAAAAAAAAAAAAAAGAGGATACAAGTTACCAATATCAGATATGAAAGTGTGGTCATAGCAACTGATATATGAATATTAATATAAAAGTGAATACCATTAATAACAATATCTCTACAAATTTGATAACTTTGATGAAATGGATCTACTTTTTGAAAGACAAAAACATACACAAGGAGAAATAATATGGATTTTTCTATACATATTAAATAACTTGAATACATAATTAATAACCTTTCATGAAAAAGCACCAAGCCCAGGTGGTTCACTGGTTGATTCTATCAGACATGTAAGGAAATAATGATATCAATTCTCCACAATCTTTTCCAGAAAATACAAGGAAGAACAACATTTCCTAATTCATTATAGACTTACCCTAATACCAAAACCAACTAAATAATGACTAGCAATGAAAAATATTGATTAATGCATCTCAAAAGTATAGAGGCCAAAATTCTCAGCCATACATTAGCAAACAAAATCTAACAATGTATAAAAAGAATTATACATCAAAATCAAGTATAATTTATTCCAGGTATTCAAGGCTATTTCAACATTTAAAAATCAACCAATCTCCCATTTCAACAGCCTAAAGTAGAAAAGTCATATGATCATGTCAATTGACGTAGAAAAATTATTTAACAAAATTCTACCCATCACAAAAGGAAAAGAAATTACAGAACTGTACATACAACATATATAAAGATACAGAACTATACATATAAAATACATTTTGTAGAAAAAAGACAAATGTATATGCAGAAAAAATATTGGCAGTGTTGCTTTTAGGTTATGTTAAATATCTTTAACTCAGGTATTGTTCTTAAATGTGTTTTTCTGTAGACTTAGAAGTTTCCACACCCCCCAAAATTAATGATTATGTAAACTCCTCTCTTTACAAGAAAGGCTTAGAGATGTTAAGATAATTTTATCAGGGTTAAAAAATTAATCCAGAAAATCTGGAGTTCTGAAAACAGGCTTCCTGCTTCCAAGTCTAGCGTCTTCTGGCATTTCCTATAGCTACTCAGCAACTTAAAAATGTGTGGTTGAGTTATTTGAATAATTCACATCAAAATATAGAAAACTGATTTTTCTGGTGATTTCTTCCTAGAATAAGTGTGCCTCCTGACTATTACTGATTCATACATATGGAATCATACTGTTTTGTTTTGGTTTGCTTTTCAAATTTTATTCTTAAGATCACATTGTATTTACTGTTTGCTGGAAAACTAATTTTGCATTTAGTTGACCAATGGACTAACATTTTTATTTGACCAATGGACTTTCTACTAGATATGGACAGATAGCTTACCCCTACCATTTTGTTTGCACTGCTAATTGGAGAATCTGAAATTTTTAATTGATTATACAAACTTCATCCTAGCTCCTGTGGATGTAATTATACTAATCACAAGTGAGTTAGCTCTGAAAAAATTGGAATTTCCTATATATCGAAGAGTAACCTAATTTCCATCAGACATAGCCTTATGTTGGATTAGAAGTTACTGGAGTAACATAGTATGTTGCCATGAATTCATTTGGCCATGAAGATAATCACATAACAAAATTGTTTCCCCTGCTTGTTGGGGGTGAGGGTGGGGGAGGAGCAATTTGAACAACACCCACACAACAAAGAAGTGTTGGATGCATAGCTTCTTACTCACCACCTGACTGCATGTGCCAACTATGTCAATATTTGTTAACATTACTTTTCATATAAAAAGGTGAAGTAAAGCACAAGAATTTGAGAGTGTATCAAATTTCCACATTCTCTAAGTATTATGATGTAATGTGAAATATTTTTATGAGTAAAATGCCAGATGTAGTTATTCTTGACAACTGGATTTCAGTGGAGGTGATGTTGTTGATAAAGCGAATAGAAATTCACAAGCCAATGGCAAAAAGCAACATGCACAGACATGGAAGGCTGTATTCAATGACTGGAATTGCAGTTTCTGTTCATGTAGACATTTCCTGGCCCACATATCTCATTAAAGAAAGTGTCATGTGCCATAGAAAGAACGGGAAATGACTGTGCACCATGGGAAACACGTGGTTAAAAAAAAGACTATTCTGCAGTAGCCATGGTGAAATACAATCAATTATCAAATCACAATCGTGTATGTTTCTTAGATATTTAGGGTGATAAATAGGTCCTGATATTGATGAACTCATAAAATATTTATTATTCCCTATGTGTTTCTTTTTCTGTATAGTCTAGTTTTCATGAGGAGTCTGATTCTTGGTCTTTGGGAATAGCAAAAACAGAAAAATCTTTAATTCCATTTCCTGTGGTTGATTCCTACAAAGAATAAGTGAATTTCTATGAATGAATAAGTGATACAGGTACAAGCCAAACTTTGCCTCACCTTATTCCTTTCTCTTACCTGCCTGGTCATTCTTTCACTGTTCCCACATGTCCTCTGCCACTGGAAGATCTTTTCAACTTAATCTCTCTGGCGGAAGTTAGGGTGCTTATAACTATCTCTTGGGCACTTGTTTTGTCAATTCTAGGAAAGTTGGACTAATGTTTCCTTCTTTGGTGTGGCATGGGTATCAGCCAATCAGAACAGATATCAACCAAAAATAGCTCCCCCCTACTGTGCACTCTCTATGGTAACATTCCATTTTATAGTATAGGTGATATTTGGCACAGGTGATTGCTTCTGTTTTCTTGAAATACCCTTTTCTATTGATTTCCAGTGTACTGCATTGTTTTGGTTATGTTTCTACCTGATGAGGTGTGCCTATTTAGTTTCCTCTTTGATTCCTCTTCTTCTCCTTGACATCTAACTTCTGTGGCACTTCAAAGTGCAGTATTGACTTTACTCGTATCTGTTGACGTGCCTTAAAAAATTTCATCTAGCCTTGAGCCTTTAGATACCATTTATATTCTGAATACTCCAGCGATGCTCACCAAGGACCTTCTTAGGCTCAACTAGATGTTCATCCGAGTACTATCACAAACTATGCACAGTATTGGTCTACTCAGAAAGTTATCAGATAGTTAGTTTTGAATTCATCACCAAATGTGAAAATATTTGTTAAATCTCTTCCTCAAATATCATATCTCTATAGGATGGGACCAAAGCCTCTAGGTAATAAGTCATTGAGTTATTTCTCATAAACTTATCTCATCTGGCAGCTACTTAATCTGGGCCTTTTAAGGCCCACCTCTCATCTTTACATAGCTCTACTGAGGCTAAGCTGGTTCTTAATAACATGTTGGTCATCTTTCGAAAGAACAGATGTCCCAGTTCCATTGTTTGTTTAGCTTGCAGTTCCTAATACCTCAGATCATTTTTACTAAGTTTATATTCCACATTTTTCTCTCAGCATTCCAGATGGACAAGTTACCTTACTGTATCTTCTGACAATCTATTGGATATTGCTATGAATTTTCACATATAATAGATGACTTGTAATGGCATTTGTGGCTGGAAAACCACTATTTGAAGGGTTTAAATTTGTATCTTCCTTTATGGTACCATAGTTTGCCATCGAGAGAGATGACACTTTTATTCTGAGAGAAGAGCTGCTTAATATCATGCACATACAAGGTAAAAACATTCTAAGGATAGGAACCCATGGAGACGCTACATATGGAGATTATGAGCATTCTGTTGAGCAATAAAACTTGGATGAAATTACTTGATCATATAATAATTTAAAAAATGTACTGTGAAAAAATGGCTACAAAATAGAGATTTAAGGTACTGGAAGCACCAAAAATTCATTTTCAGCAATATGTACGTGTACCATTTTTTTCTTTGTTTCAGTCTCTGTCTTTACTCAAAATAGAAAGGAAACTAAAACCGGATCATATTAGGAAGGACTTTTAGTTCTAATTTTGCTTTTACTTCATTTTAGGGGAAAGATCATGCAAAGGAGATGCCCTGATCTGTTTAAAAATCTACTTGGGCTGACTGAGGGAGACGTATGTATTGTCTACTTAAGATAATAAATACAAACTTTGCATAATGTACTGGCAACTACTATGCTTGCTTAATGTGCCTTGGATACAGATAATTTCCTGCTGGGAGAGATCCTCAAAGGGAATTAATTTATTATTCGCCATGAATTATGCTTACCTGGTGCAGAAAATGAAATGGAACTTGAACTTGGAGAATGAATGATGTTCTTTCTCTTTGAAGAAGGGTGGGGATTTGCAGGCAGGTCTTCCTATTGGTCGGGCTGAGTTGGGCACTCCTACATGGAAACCTACCAGGAATTCATCAAGGATAGTGAGGTACACCCCAGGACTATAGACTTTAAGAGTGGGTAACAGAGCTGAGTGATGGGGCTCATGCCTTTAATCCTAACATTTTGGGAGGCTGAGGCAGGAGGATCCCTTGAGTTTGAGACAAGCTTGAGCAACACAGCGAAAACCCCTCTCTACGAAAAATACAAAAATTATCTTGGCATGGTGGCACATACCTGTAGTCCCAGCTACTCCAGAAGCTAAGGCAGGAGGATTGCTTGAGCCCAGGAGTTCCAGGATACAGTGAGTATGATTGCACCATTGCACTCCAGCATGGGCAACACAGTGAGACCTTGTCTTTAAAAAAAAAAAAAAGGAGTGGATAATATTAATAGTAGCAATAAGCTACTTTTCCTTTTTATTTCCATTCTCTCTGAGTTTTGTCAAATTTTATAAGAAGGCAAGGCACAGCTCTGTCTGTATTGTGTTTTGGGGAATTAGGGAAAACAATGGCCCCTCTCTCCAACAGAGGTTACTGTGGGAGTGTCAGAAGTGATCAGTAATAGCTATAAGTCTCAGAAATGTGGCTGTATCAGGAGTCTGGGCAGCACTGAAGGTAGTGCTATGCTATTGAGATGAGAAGACCAGAGGCGAGAAACATGAGCTTATTTGATCTTTGTTCTAGATATAAAAATGAAGCAATTCCCAGGAAGTTAATAGAAATATTTTTTAATATTTAAAAAATAGCTAGGAAGCCAGTTTTTAAAATCCAGGCCAATGTGAACTTCAACAAACTAATTTGATATAAAACACATATACAAATTCATTCTATAGGCGTAAGTTAGTGAGACCCAAGGATTAACAAACACCACTGTTCAGAACCTGTTTAACAGAATCTGTTTAATGAACTGCAGGTTTGTCTTATGGAAATTTATTGTAACTCCCACATCATCCCTCTGTCTGCTGTTCCATCAGCTTCTTCTGGTACTTCCTTTGGGAAGGCATAATCTAAAACCCTTCCGTTGATTTAGAGTGTATATTCATTTCCATAAGGGTTGTTTTATAGAGTTTATCCTTGCACCATTTTATTTTCCTTCAGGAAGATACATTTGGAAATCTCCAAGAGACTTCCTGAATATGTTCCCCTAAGGGCCATTCAGAACCACATGCAAATTCCCTTTTGGGTACCAGAAGCCACAGATCACCCAAAGATAAATAAACAACTCTTAACAAAGGTTCCCTTTAATATTAACATACCCAGAAATCACCAGGAACAATTTCAGTGCATTAAATTTATTAAGATACTTTCTAAAATGTTAATTATTAAAATTTTAAATTCAAAAATCACATCTAGGCCATTTTGAAAATTTTAATTTAGCTAATTGTAGTGAATGCATGTAATATTCAAGGCATTCTGTAAAATGTTACCTACAAGACTATTGTCATTCCAAATTGCATACATGTGTAAATGTGAGGATATGCCAAAATTCAGTTCTAGAAATTACATATTAAAGTAAATGTAAATAAGGGAATAAAGATCAGAGTAATAAACTCACCACAAATTGCCTTCTTTTATTTTTTTATTGAAAATGTAATGATGATGGTCACATTAGTTGTATTTTGTTTTGTGAAAAACCACTCCAACGCTTAATGGCAAAAACAATAATCACATATTTGTCTTTGATTCTGTGGATCAGCTGGGTAGAGCTTCTGGTCTGTGCTCACATAGCTGATCTTTGCAGTCAAATTGTGGGGTCACAGAGGGAAAATAGGAGCACACGGAGGACCTATTCCCCTGGTCTCTTATCCTCCAAGAGTGTTGCCTGGACTTTTTCACATACCATGGCACAGGTTCCCAGCAGCATGAGCGTGTAGGCTCTATGCACAAGCACATTTTTTTTTTTTTTTTGAGACAGATTCTCACTCTGCCATCCAGGCGAGAGTATAGTAGCATCATGACAGCTTGCTGCAACCTCAATCTCCTGGGCTCAAGCAATCCTCCTGCCTCAGCCTCCCCATGAAGCCCGGCAAATTTTTCTATTTTTAGTAGAGGCAGGGTCTCACTCTTGTTCAGGCCAGTCTTGAACTCCTTAGCTCAAGTGATACTCCCACCTCAGCCTCCCAGAGTGCTAGGAGTACAGGCGTGAGCCACCATGCTGGGCCCACAAGCACTTTTAATTTGTTATTGTCCCATTGGACAAGAAAGTCACTTGTGAGAAGGGAAAAGTCAGTGTGATAAGGGGCTATTCAAAGGCATACACACAGGGAAGGGAATTAGGGCCACCCTTTTGCAATCACTTTCAGCAGACATGTTTAATGTGTGTGAAATTCTAATAAGCAAACAGAGAAACAGAGAAAAACCACCTCAAGTTATTCTAATATAAACAAACTATAGTCAAAGGTCATTTCTTCAAGCTCTGAAGTGTAATATTTTTCTCTTTACATTATTTTCTTTTCATATTTACATCTAATTTTTTTCAATGTAATAAAACCTATGGGTTTAATTTTGGAAGACATGATCCTATATCACACCTAAAGAAAACTGATTCGTCGATCTAATAAAAATAAGACTGATAATTAGCATGTATATTTATATTTCGTTTACATTTTAATGGTCCCAGAAGTAATTAATATTGATTTAAAAAATCACAATTAGTATATAACTTTTAGTTGTTACTTAAATAATCATTATTCCTGAACATAGTGATATACCCAACTTGGTTAGCTCTGAAACCATATTTGAGCCAAATAAATCTAAAGAAAAGAAAAGAAAGTAACAAAATGTATAATTTGAATTGGATATAATCACTACTACTGAATATTCCATCGTTCTGGAGAGAATTCTGGGTTTCTGTTCAGAAGCTGTATTCATGGTTGCTGCTGCTGCTAACCTTTCTTACAGAGGCAGTATTACGAAACAGATAAACATCATAAATGCAATCCCAAGTGCTACAAAAAAATGAGGTAATAAAGAAGGAGAGAAAGTTTGGGGCATGTGGCCCATTTCCATCTGTAACCACCACCAAAGCTGGAAGACACCACTGCCAGACCAACAGTAATGAACATCACGGCCTACTCAGCAAATAACACCGGATGCTATGGCACCATATGGGTTGATTGCAGGGATCCAATCAGAATCTCTTAATTAATATGAGAAAGTTTCTGCTGAGATGATGTGTACAGCATTGTTTTTCAAGTGGAGCTTAGTTGAGGCTTGAGGGTTGGCATATTCACTGAATATAAAATTCCATTCCAAAGTATTGACTTCTTTAAGGAAAATATTTAAGCAATGTATGAGGTATAATCCTGGCTGAGGGCCCACAATATTAAAACAAGATTAAATTGTTAGCTAGTTAGTGTTAAATCTGTAACCTGGTCTATAACTTCTCTTGGGAAACTGTACAAATTTTATGAAATGTAGTTGAAAAGAACAGAAAATATTTAATTTCAATATAGATGTAACATAAATTTAATGAACTCACTAGGAGTTTCCTCTGGGACTTCTAAATAATAATATCATTTTGTCTCATTTCCACATCATATATTATAGGAATATAAAAATCTTGGGGTTTACAAAGCACTTTCTCATTTAATTTTCACATAACTGTGTGATTTATAATAATTAAGAAAACTAATTGTGATTTAAAGAAGTTAAGTTACTTTCCAAAGTCATCCGGATAATTATTATTTAGTAAAGTTTAGAATTCAGATCTATTTTCCAAAACATCAGTGTTAAATTTTATAGATGCTTACACAAGCAAAATTTGAAAAGATTTTATAAAAATAAATTTAAATGCTTGCCATGAAGATAAAACACTTTAAGGGGATCATAGATTTCTTTTATTCTTCTTTTTATGTTACTATTTAATGCTTTTTGTGAACTTTTCAACTCCAGCATGAAGTGTAGAGAAAAGAGATATGAGAATCTCTATTTCATTTTATTCATGAAATATTGAAATAAAAGCATTTTGTTATAACTGTCTTATAGAACACTTTTTTATATGAGGGAAAAGATCCCAAACTGACTTAATTTAGCATTTACCAGTATTTGTATATTAGAACACTTGTAAAAATGTTATGAGTCACAAGAAATTTGGGTACAAATGCAGTCAAACTTTCAATTCTTGATTGTTTATGATGAAGACGAAACATTTTCACAAGAATGTTTTATGAGTTACATTTCTTTCATTCTTTCTTATTTATTTATTTATTTTTGAGACAGCATCTCACTCTGTTGCCCTGGGTAGAGTGCAGAGGTGTCATCATAACTCAATGTAACCTTGAACTCCTGGCCTCAAGAGATCCCCCTGCCTTAGCCTCCCGAGTAGTTGGGACTACAGGCGTGTGCCATGGTGCCTGGCTAATTTTTCTATTTTTAGTAGATATGGGGTTTCACTCTTGCTCATGCTGGTCTCGAACTTCTGAGTACAAGCAATCCTCCAGCCTCAGCCTCCCAGAGTGCTAGGATTGCAGGTGTGGGTCACCGTCCCATCCTATGAGTTACATTTGTCAAAGTGCAGTACAAATTTATATACCAGTGATTGAACAAACCAGATCAAATTAAACATAGTCTACTGGAAACAGTAAACTCCTAATAGATACTTTTTTAGTGAGTCAATGTAAGAAGACCAAATATTACAACAAAGAGCAAACAAACAGAAAAACCTAGATTTTTCTATCATCTCTATCTGGATGCTTTAAACGTATTTCTTAAGGGTTAACATACGATAGACATGAAAAGGTGCACCTCTTTACCAGGTTTGATTTACTTTTCCTATAACAGCTATAGCACAGTCACTCAGTTTCTAAGGGAGATTAGGTTTCATTATTACAAAACTCAAAATTTATATTTTTGAGAGTGCCAAAGTGACTTGTAAGAATTCTATATTTTAACAAAATTACCATAGAGGAGTTCAAGGAAAATGTTTTCATATTAGTGGATTCTTCCTACCCTAAAATAAAATTATTATTTAAAACATGGGACCCAAGTGTCCATTTCATTTTGAATTTATTCTCTTAATAATCTTAAAACAAGCAGTAACATGGAAAGTCTAAACACATGCTTCAGAATTTTTATTGTGGTTTGGTTATTTGTATAAGCTTTCAAGTTCATTTTATGTGTACTGCCTATTTTGACATTTACAATGTGAATTCAAGGACTATATGTAACATGCAAAATTATGAAACTTTTTTAACGGAAATTAAAAGAATTTTTATGTCTTTGTGGCATTAAAGGATTTCTTTTAAAAGAAACAAAAAAAAAAGATAAGGCAAAAGTTAGTAATTTGTATGTATCAATAAATACCAAAAAAATGTAAAGAGAGACAATGAATACTGGATCAACAAGTATATGATCAGCAAAGGATTATTATCCAGAAAATATAAAAAAGCTCCCACAAATCAGTAAGGAAAAGATAAATAGCTCAACGCAATAATTGGCAATATGCATAAATGGGCATTTTAATGAATGGTTCTTAATTGTATGAAAGGATTTCAACCTCTTTTGTAATCAGGGAAATTCCAATTAAAACCACAATGAGATATCATTTTACACCCACCAGACTGGCAAAAATTAACAAGTCCCAAAACATGAAGCTTTGGCAAGGATGTAGAATAAAGGGAACTCATACAAGACAGACGCTATGCTAGCGGGAACGTTTTTGAAAGCAATTTGGCACTATTTAAAGAAGATGAGAATGTGAAGATGCAGCAAGTCAGAATTTCACTCCTGGGAATATATCTTACAGAACCATTGCCCATTCACCAGGAGTCACGCAAATGAACGGTGAATGCTCACCACAGTGGTATTGTGTATCTTAGCAAAACAAGGTGAAACAAGCAGCTGAAGAAATGAGCAAAAAACCCAGAACCATAATATGCATTGACAAAAAAAAATTAATATATTGTGTTATATTCTCATAATGGGAAACTATTTTGCAGTAAAAAACGACAAACTGTAGTTACAACACTACCAATGCAACGAAATCTCGAAAACATTATGTTGGTTTGTAAAAAGCAAGTTGCAAGAGGGATAAAGAAATGAAAACCAAAAATTCTGGTTTGTGTGACCACTGCACGGTTTGGGGAAGAGACAGAGAGCAGGAAGAGGATATGAAATTGAGTAGGAACATAATGTAACCTCGGAAAGATTGCTGAAGTTTGATTTCTCAGGCTTGTCAATGAGTATTGGAGCATTTGTTGTTATATTTCTTAATAGCTTACACATATAAATATTGACATCCACTACGGTTTTGAAACAATAAAAATTAATAATATATGTAAATAAATATTTTAATAGTTTTTTGCCACACTTTAATGGTTTATCTTGATTAATCAATATGTTGGTATACATCGAAGATCACTTGCTATAAAGCGGTAAAAAGAGGTTTAGTTACCAGCAATAATAAAAGCAGTGTCATATTTTTAATTTTTATGCCTTTCTCTCCTACCTGACTGTATCCGTTTGGATTCAGTCTGGAAAGCAGAAACCACTTTATATACTTTGAGTAAAAAGAGGTATAACATAGGGAAATAGAGGTACCCACAGCTGTTGGAAGAACAGGGGCCATGACGGGGAGCTATCTCTGAGGATCTCACGTATGTGTAGCTACAAAGTGGAAGATTCTTAGAAAGCATTGGCAGAAGCCCAGACATAATCAAATACGAAGATTATGGGCTACACTAACAGAGATTTTGTTCATCTGCAGATTCTCAAGTTCCCCAAATGATTCCAATACAGAATGTCGGAAGTTAAATCTTTAAGAAACTCTGCTGTGGATGATTATTCTTATATTATCCTCTTGATCACTTCTAAGATATTATACCTGAATAATTACATAAATGTTAATGCATTGCATTCAACAGTGGCACTAATTATGAGTATTTCAGTGGAAACTAAGGTTCTTGCTCAATTGACAATCCCTGAATCATAAGGGGCTGTCTTTATGTGAAACCTTCCATTATTTTTATCAATCCCCTGTGGTTGAGAATCAGAAATTTGGCAGAATTATTTTTGCTACCATGATTTAGCAGATTTTCCACAGCACTGTCTTAGCCTGGACTATTCTGTGCCCATATTCAACTCATTTTAGCTAATGGAATTTAAGAATTGGTCCAACACATGTTTATAAATAATGTAAACTATTAAGAAAACCATGTTTGCATTAAGACTTCACTCTGAAATCCCAGTATCTATTACAATGTGGCAACGTCCCTAGCCACTCTGGTTCCATTTCTTACCTTTCAAGAAAAAAGAAACTTTCTGACTTTAGATTTCAGAACAATCTTTACATAAATACATACTGGTGGCACAATGAGTAGTGTGTCTGTGAATCCATAAAGTGTCCATGTTAAAATGAAAGTGATTCTAGGCTAACAGTGCCTTTCTTAGAATGAAGAATGTCAATGATGTTTTAGTTCGTTTATTCTTCCACTAAGTAAGTAGATTTAACTCAATTAATTGATTAATTTATTCTACTTATTATGAAGTAACTGTAGAGGTTGCTCATAAGAAACAGGTAGAGATGCTTGAAGCTCTGACTCGAAGGGGGAAGGGGGCAAGGGCAATATACATAACCTTAACATTTGTACCCCCATAATATGCTGAAATAAAAAAAAAAAGAAAGAAACAGGTAGAGATTATTCAGCAGGATGCTGACACCTGATTTTTCTCTAATTCTACCAGCATTGTTACATTTTCCTAGCTTGAATCCTTATGAAAAATTAAGGAGAGGAATGTGGATATTTAGTTACATTTTTACTTATCAAAATAATGTTTATAAATACCTAGAAAATCTGTGTTCAACGTATATGTGAAAAGATTTTTATCACTTCATTTGTCTGTATAAGGCAGACCTTCTTATTAGCCCCATTTTACAAATGGTAATTAACTTGCTTTAGTTCTCATAGATTTTAAGGAGCAGAGCTTGTCTAGTTGCCTCTAAACTCACAACAGAATGCCTAGGATGTCCCATAAGAGATGACCCCTATGACATTGCTGTCCTATGTAATCCCTGCCTCTGTCTGAGGAGCTGAGCAGTCTCTCCCAGTCCAGGAAATCGTCTCAAACCAAGTGACTCTTTGCTTAGAAATCAACTAGCATCACCCCAATAATGCAGCTGTGTAAACCCACAAACTTTTCCCAGATTCAGAAACCTCTGTTTTCCACCGGCCTGTGTAAATTCACGCCTACCTCCTTAATTTTGGCAGCTTCAGAATGGAACACTGCATCTCATGATTCCTCACTGAGTTGGAATTCTTTCCTGTACTCCCTGCCCTGTTCTGACCTCTGTGATCCGTGCCCCAACCGGTAAACCTTAACCACACTTCACCCCTTATTCCCTTTGGCCCTCTGAGCACACACCCCAACCTCCCTACACTCTGCCCCCAAACATTCCTTTAGCTATTTCTTGGCTGGCCACCAGCCTGGCCTGACCTCCAGGGCTGAGTTTCTTGGCTTGGCTTTTCTGGTGGTTGTATTATTAAATCTATTATTGACATGGCAGGGAGTGGTACTGTGGGAAATTTCATTTGCTGTTTGACTATCAAACATCTAATACATGAACATCACTTTTTAGAGTATTCTCTACATTCTCCTCTCTTGTGAAGAAGCAGTATGGCTGTGATTAAACACACAGGAAGAAACTTGAGTCAGACTGCTGAGGTTCAAACTCCAGCTGTTTTGTTTTCTAGCTGTGTACTACTCCTGGGCAAGCTTTTTCACCTCTCTATATAACTCAGTTTCTTCATCTGCAAAAGTAAAATGGTAGGAATCATACCATTGTTTAGATAATTAAAAGTAGTTAATATATGTAAAACATTTTGAACTCTTCTTGTCACAGGATAAATGCCATATATATTAATATGATTTGGAACACTAGGATGTCACAGCGATTTCACTACATATTTTATTTATCATTTACAATGCAATCTCTTCTTTTGCAAATGCTATCAAGTGGTCTTCATAGTGCTTGCTAAATTCAGTTATTCAAAAGGTTACCAATATATACTTTCTCCGGCAAGTGTACACATACACTGTGTGACCTATGGAGAATTTTGGAAGATTTAAAAGGTGCACTTTCGGTATTGAGAAAAAAGTCTGCATAATTGCAGCAACTTAAGTCTATGTTTTTAACAAAAAAAACAAGTGCATAGAATTACACTTTGGCAGTGGTGAGAAAATCAGGCTGCCTTAAATGGAGAGATCATGATGAGAAATGGCTGGAGATGGGAGTGGGGGGTTGCGTGATGATCTAAGTATAATTTTTATGAAGGAGAAATGAAATCGCCAGTGGGAACAGAGAATGCATGATTGTGCACAGTTCAATAATTGGGCCAGGTTTGCATTTTATAAATACTTCTCAGATAGCGGTGTAAGGATAGCCAAAGTCTTTGGGACCATGTAAGAGGCAATTTCTGCAATTCAGACGTGAAATAATGGTGCCCAGAATTAAGGGAGGGGAGCAAACAGAGGAGCAATAATAAAGAAGTGGAATCTATAGGTTTAGTGACTGTTCAAATGGAAAAGAGGAGAAGACTAATACCAGATTTTTCACAAGGGCTGCTGAATGTCTTTTATTCCCTTTTATAATGAGGACTCTAGGAGGGAAAATCAGTTTTAATGCAAAGTAGTTGATTATGGATTTAGACCTGTTGAGTAGAAAGTGACTGTGATATTCCCTGTTTTAGAAATCCAGGAGATTGTTACATAAACTATACTTTTACTAAACAAAGAATTATTGGATAAGGGCACAGCAGAGAGAGCTGAGTGCACTTGTAGAAGGGTTTCTAGGCGGCATTGAAAGGCCAGTCTGAGGTTGGAGCTCATGAATCACAGTGATGTCAATTCCCATCATTTTCTGATATTCAAAACTAGTCCTAAGATATCTGGATGTTGGAACAAAGAGGCAGAATAGTTGGCTTTATCTTTTAAATAGAGGATTTAAAAACAGGCTAGTCAGACACACAGATAAACCAGCCAGGGTTAGTGATGAGACAGTCCTGGTAAAAAGACATAAGGTGTGGCCAAGAGGTACATGGTGGAAACAAAGCTGGAAGAGGACTGGCAGTTTATTCTGGTAATGTGGGGGAACAGAAATAAGACACAAGAGAAATAAGAATAAGAAGGGGTTGTAATAAAAGTAAGAATGAGCCAAGTGGAAGGATAGGAAAATTCATTCCAATATTGCATGTTAAGGTTAATATTTTACAAGTGTAGCAGTTTTGGATTTTATAATGGGTTATGAGCAGATCCATAGAGTAACCAAGAGACTGTGTCTATCCAATGAAGAGGGAGCTAAGATCCTTGCCATTGAAAAGTGACTTGCTCTGCAGGACCACTGCTCTGAACTGTGCCCTAGAAGATTTGCTGGGGGAGTAACACTAAACCGTTGAAGGCTAAGACACATGGCAGTTGTTTGAAGTCCTGAGGGAACACCGGGATTTCACAACACAGAAGGACTTTTTGTGTGGGCCTTATGGAGAGCAGATAAGGAATGAGCCAGGCCCAGACCAATCAGGCACTTTTTAATACACAATCTATAGCAAACAGCTGAGCTTAGACGCAGCAGGTGGCCAAGGGCATGGACATAGAGACTTCTTAGTACATTAAGAAAATATTAGCTACCTATGGAGATCTAAACCAACCACTGACATGGTCAGCTAACCCAGATCACAACTGAAAAAGATGGAGGTAGGTGAGGTCATGTCAGATTGAGTCAAAGACAAAGCCTTGAACTATTATTCTCAGAGATCTCAGTTGCATAGATGAATTTTTGCTACCACAGGTTGCTTTTGATGGTGTTGTGTGGCTTTTCTACAGTAGTTCTTCTCTCTAGCACTTTACCTGTGATAGGCCCACATGGATTCAGAAAAAAAATTGTATTCTACCTGGGGCCAAGGAATTTACTCTTTGAGTTCCAAAGTTCTTTGGGATTTTCTTGGGAAGTAGCATTGTGATCAACATATTACCTTGGTATCAAGGCCTAAATATAAAATTGGTGGTATAATTCTGATTAATTCTTCTCTCAGACCAGGTATGGCATCACAGCAGTGTGGCGATTGATTACTGGAGTGTCTCAGAACCATAATCAATGTAGTCATCAGAAATAAAGAATGCTGGGGAACTCTTCCAGGTAAGCTGTTGCCAGGAGCCATGGTGCTGATGGACAATGTAGGAGAAGCCACTGCCAGGGGCCCTGAAGGACCAAGGAAAGTAGCAAAGAAGATAGCAGAATATGAGCACCATTATGGTACCAACATCACTGTGTCTGTGAGAAGATGGACTCAGTTTATCTGAAAATGATGCTTGGATTGTGAGTTCTGATACATCCATCTTCCCTACATTATTTCAAGTCATCCTTTAGAGATAAAGAGTACTAGTCTTATTAACTAATTAACATTTGGAGAAGGAAGATTATTATTATTTGATGATATAGCTTTCAATAAAAAATAGCAGCATTACCTGGCTTTTTAAATGTTTTTCTGCTGGGGAAAAAAATCACTTCCAGGTTTTCTTAGATTTGTTGTTTTTGTTGTTTTCCTTAAGTAATACACAGACCACAAGATCATGTGAGTAAAAAGAAGAGAAGAGGATTTCAAATGAGCGATTTAGAGTATTTTGTGCCATTTCGAGGCCACATAATGTAATGGCTAATATCAAGGCCTCTGGTCTCAGATTGGGATTAAAAATCTCACCTCTATCTCTTCTAGTTATATAATGGGCAATTTACTTTGACTTATTTGGGCTTCAGTTTCCTCTGAAGTAGAGTTTGTAATAATATCTAATCTGTGGGAATATTGTGAAGTTCGAATGCAAAACATTAAAAATAGTGCCTAATTATGATAAGCATTCAACAAATTTAGCTCTTAGTATTAAGAAGGATATTTCTATGCATTAATCATATGCTTTTATAGGAAGTTATTTTCAAGTGGCTGCTTGCTTTCTATCATGACTTGCTACTATTTTAAATGAGATGGGAGGAAATGCTAACATCACATCAGTAGATTGATTATTATAGAAATTCCTTCAGTCTGTGATGATTATAAAATGTCCATAATTACTGTTCCTCTGAACATTCCATTTATATCTTCTACTAATAAAACATTTAGGATTAAAAGCTAAATCCCTAAAAAGGGAATGAGGCAGGAAGTTGGGATAAACTCTAAACATGGTGAACACAGTTCTCAATTTCCATTAACCAAGATTTGTTCTGCCTGCTGTTAAAAACCAAAGGAAGACATTTCTCCTTAAGAGTTGCGTTTCAGTGCTAAATATTGGACAGCTAAGGGCTGAATGGTTATTGTGAAAGCAGAAGACACAAGAAAAGATGTTGAAATCAACGGCAAAGTTTAATGTCTGGTAATTACTTATAACTAAATGTCTCTGCTTACCCCTAAATCCCCTCACAGAGATGGCATGATTAGATTTTTATGGGCTAGAAAGAAATTTGAGGGTATTTTTGAAAGATTATGAGGGGAATCCCACATCCAAATGTAATTTGAGGAGACAACTATTAAGAGAGTGCCTGGATGGAAAAGCATCAAAGAAATTGAAGTTATGCAAAAGCAACATCTAGATAAGGCAAATCCCAAGGGGTGGATTTATGGATAAGACACTGAAGCAAATAAAGTTAGCTCAACTGACAGAAATACATTCTAGAGTCACATGATTATTAGCAATTATGTATTTTATATATCAAGTTATTTTTATAAAAGTTTTTCTTATAGATCAGATCCTCCTTTATTAATAGGGATTCTTGCTCCATCATTATTAGATGAAAATTTTAAATTTTGCTCATTTGTATTGTCCAGAAAAGAAGGCATGAGCTAGGACAGTGATGTTTGTTCATTCATCCAGCAGACGATTATTGAACATCTAAAACCTACTAGTTAGTCTCTTGGGCACTTACACTGGTTTGCATGTGTTTAAATTATTGTTTTGGACAGACATATGTGGATGGCAAAGATGATAAAATTAATCATACTTTTCAATGATAATCTATTTATTAAATAATTTTGACCTAAAAATAATATCAAAACATGTCTTTAATCAAAAGTTGGGGGAAATGATAAGTATATTGAAGCTGATAAGCAATATTTGGGCATGGGTGAAGATACTGAATTTCATTTTTTATTTATATAAATAATCATGTGATTAAAGAAGAGAAGAAAAGATAATGCAACAACAAAAATTCAAGGTAATTATTTGTTCTTTAAATCAACTTGATTGAGGTATGAATAATGTACAATAAAATTGCACCCATTTTAAACATGTAGTTTGATGAGATTAGAGAAAGGTGCACACTTGTGTTACCACAAATATAATCAAGATTAGAACATTTCCCTCACCTCCCAAATGTCTGATTGGCCCCCTTTCAATCTCTTCTCCCTATACTCGAACTGGGCAAACACTAACCTGCTTTCTGTCCCTATAGACTAAACTTGTCTCTCACAGAACTTGCAATTCTTTCTCTTTCTTTCTTTCTTTCTTTCTTTCTTTCTTTCTTTCTTTCTTTCTTTCTTTCTTTCTTTCTTTTTTTTTTTTTTTTTCAAAGTCTCATTTTGTTGCCCTGGCTAGAGTGCTGTGGCATCAGCCTAGCTCACAGCAACCTCGAACTCCTGGGCTCAAGTGATCCTTCTGCCTCAGCCTCCCGAGTAGCTGGGACTATAGGCATGCACCACCATGCCCGGCTAATTTTTCCATATATCTCTATTTGGCCAATTAATTTCTTTCTATTTTTAGTAGAGACGAGGTCTCGCTCTTGCTCAGGCTGGTATCAAACTCCTGACCTTCAGCGATCCGCTTGCCTTGGCCTCCCAGAGTGCTAGGATTACAGGCGTGAGCCACCGCGCCTGGCCTATTTCTTGCATATATATAATGATCAACAAAAGATAAGAAATTAGGATATTAAAGTTTGTCATTTTAAAAGTGTTTGATAATTTCAAATTTATTACAAAATGGTTTCATCATAATTGCAGCATTACAATCATAAAGTGACTTCCTTTAGGATATATTAGATTACTACTAGAGAGGCTCAGGCTATGCCTCTCCCTATGATATCAGTTCAAGTTTAGCCATGCAAAATACGTGAGTAAGAGAATTACAGAATATCAGAACAAGAGGCATTTAAGCTAACAGATTCAAAGACAAAGAAGCTGAAGTTCAGATTGCTGAAATCTTACTGAGGATCACTCAGACAGTGAGATGAAGAGTGAGAGAGGAGATTGGCTCCAGTGATAGAGTCCATACACTGACTTACTGACTTAATAAGAATCTATAAACTGATAATTCATGTTGTGGAGAGAGTCAAACACTTGTTTTACTAAATCTAGGGCAGTGCCTTTATATATTTTTAAAACTATCTTTTTTTTTTAACTCTGTAGTTCTTAATCTCCATAGCCATTTAAATAAAATGGAAGTATTTTAGCTTGTTTGGCTGAAATAATCACAACAATGGTTGTATTACGGTTTGATACTTTAAACACAGCTTGTAAGTGACTCAAGCCTGGCTAAGGCTTATTGGTTGCTACATTGCCATTATGATCCTGTAACTCAGTTGGGGTTGAAGTTAGTAAGAATTTGGTAATAGCACTAGCCCCAACCTTGCATTTATGAAAAACTCAAAACTTTAAAGCACTTCCACGTGCATTGTCTCAAAATATTACCTTTTTTTTTCAGATATGAGAAAACTGAAGCTGGAGATTGGATGAATGCTTTCCTGGAGATCATAGTGGTAATAAGCAGTGGAATGAGACAAAGAACTATGAAACACGGAGAAAGAAAATAGCAGAGGACGTTAACAGGTGGAAGACCATACCATGCTCGTGGCTCGGCAGAATAAACATTGTTAAAATGTCTATATTACCCAAAGTGATCTACAGAATCAATGCAATTCCTATTAAAATACTGTCATCATTTTTCACAGATATAGAAAAAATAACTCTACACTTCATATGGAACAAGAGAAGACCCCATATAGCAAAAGCAATCCTATGCAATAAAAACAAAATGGGAGGTATCAATTTACCAGACTTCAAATTATACTACAAGGCTATAGTAATTAAAACAGCTTGTTACTGGCACAAGAACAGGGACATCGACCAGTGGAATAGAACAGAGAACCCAGATATAAAA
>CAUYRT010009759.1:0-27510 GCA_963574885.1 Lepilemur ruficaudatus | reverse complement strand
TGGACCCCGGGTCCCAAATCCTAGGGGGACTGCTGGCCTTGTGAAAACCAGAAGGATCCCACATCTACCCGGGGAGCCTGAGGCCGGGCCACTCCCCGTGGGCGTGCTGTGTCTGCTGCTCTTCCATCCCTCCAGCTGGCGACCTCCCTTCACCCATGAAGGGTTAGGGTGCGGTACCCCACCCATGAAGTCATCAGGTGCCCACTCTAGCCCGGGCAACAGAGTGAGACTCTGTCTCAAAAAAAAAAAAAAAAAGAAAAACCAAATTGATGGGCTCTACAGACCGGCTTGTGGAAGGAAGGGCTGGAATTCCAAGGAAATGCTCCCCACCCGTTGACACCAGAGAGCTGCATAAAGTAGGTTGCTGGTGAATACCTCACCTATTCTTCTTCTGTTTTGTTTTCCCTTCCCTTTCTAGTAAGTTTCCTTCTTGAAAATGCTGGCCTTGTCTTGGCTCAGCTTAGATGAAAAGATGTCATGGAAGTCCCCAGAGGCATGGCATACAAGAGGTCCCCAGCAGACTGCTCCCTGCTCACCCCTCTGCCCACCAGTGCAACCACCCAAGGCCAGGGCCATGTGAAAGGGGCATGCAGACCTTGGGGGGGCTGGCACTTGGAGCACTTAAGGTTAACACGGCCCCAAACCTTCTGGTTTCACCACCAGGAATTGGAGATCTGGGAACAATTGAGTTAAATTATTTTTGTGATTAAGTCCAAAGTGAAGGGAACGTTCTGGGCTTCTTGTCCAGTTTGTAGAAATTGAGTCCAGCATTAACATAACCACTCCCACTCCCCAGCACCTTGTGCCCCCAGTAGGCAGGGAGCAGGGCAGCCCTCAGCCCTGCACGGGGGAACAGCCACCTCCAACCTCCAAACTGATGAGCCAGACCTTCCTAGGATGCCCACACAGAGAGCTGGATGCGCGGGCTAAGGCGGCAGCCATGACGCTCCCCCGGCACTGTTTCTGACAGGAATGGCGGGGAGAGCCTCATGGCTACCAGGGCAGGCCTGGGGCCAGAGGAGGACCCAGGGGCACTGTGTGGGCAGACACGACAAGGCCAAGAAAGGCAAGTCTGTGTGGCATCAAGTGGGTGTGTTGGGGTCGTATGTGACAGTGGCGGTGACAGGAGGTACATGAGCGTGTATTTATATGGCAAAATTGTGTCGTGAGTGCAACTGTGTGGGGGGGGAATGGTGTGTGAGTGTGACAGTACACGTGATCGCGAATGTGTATGACAGTGTGACAGAGTGTGTTGTCCACACAGTTGTCAAAGCTGAGGCCAGAGTCACAGCTGGAGCAATGGTGACTCTGGGTGACGGGGTAGAAGGGCTAGAATTCTGCTCCTAAGGCACATTTGAACATTTCCAATGACCATGTATATTTTTTATTACCAATAAATCAAATATTTTTTTAATACTAGACACCATCCAGCTGTCCCTTCCCCAGTTCTCCCGACAGTGTCATCCCTCATTCTTGCACGGCCTGCCTCTGTGTGGCTCCTTGACCCGCATCCCATCTGGGAGCCTCAAAAGGTCCTTCATCGCCCTTGGCTGCCAGGTCCCAGAGGAGCCCAGGAGTCCATGGCAGGAAACGAGACAGTGCCCCACCCAGGGCTGGCCCTGCTCACCATGCCCCAGGAAGTCGTCGGTGGGCAGGAGGGCCTTTCCAGGAACAGGTTTCCTGTCCAGAGACCCTGGCTCCAGGCCCATGTTGATCCACTCTCTGGGAGTCCGACAGTCAAACTCCTCATTGTCAAAAACCTGGAAGAAAGCAGGCCAACACTGGGAGGAAGCAGCTCCCGTAGTGGGGCGTGGGTGGCCGGGCATGCCAGAGGATGGGGTGCCTAAGGAGCTTCCTCCCAAGATGAGGAGCCTGGGGGCTGGGGCTGAGCCCCTCCTCTGTTGCTGCCAGAGGCACACAGGGTCTGGCTAGGTGAAAGCCTGGATCCCCATCCAGCCGAGGCCCCCCAGGGCTTGGGCAAAGCAGTGCCTGGGCACTGGCAGCAGGATGTGGGTTCTCTCTCCCCTTGCCCACAGCCATCCAGTCCAGGCCTGAGGGAAGAGGTGGAGAGCCCCACCCTGACTCCAAACGCTGGAGAGTCAGGGCTATCGGGAGGCAGCCCTTTGTAGGGTGACACGCAGCTGGATTCAGCTTCGCCTCCCCATGGGCACCACCAGGTGAGAGACACTCGGGGCCACAGAGAGGAAGGCAGGGGAGGGGGTTGAAAGCCAGAGCCAGGCCATGCTCCCTCTTTCTCCTCCCTGGACTCCGTTTCCCCATCCATACCCCAAGGAGGAGGCACTAATGCCCTCCTCCATCCCTGGTCTCCCCATTTCAGTGAGCCAGGTGCAGTTCCCCACCCCAGATGGCCTGCTCAGGGAGGCCTGTGCACTACTCCCGGGTGCCCATGGGTGAGCCGGAGGCACAAGCCAGACGTACGGGCTGCCCCGGCTCCCATGAAAGCAACAACGAGTCAGCATCCCAGGGGTCTTGGAGTCCCTCCTGCTTGAGGTGTCTGGGGTGGGTTCCCATCATTGAGTGCCCTGCTTGACAAGGGAGTGCTTGTGATAGGACTGGGGGTACCCTTTTGGGTCTGACTCCTGAGCCTCAGCCGGGGTTCACACCCCGCACCCTCCATCGACCATCGCGGACGCCAACTCACCTTCAGCGGGAGATATATGGGGAAGATCGGGTCATGGCCCTGTTCGATGGTGTGGGGGTGTTGGAGGTCTGGGTGCCTGGGCATGAGCTTGTTGGAGTCTATGCCCTCGCTGGACAGCAACTGCTCGATGTCCAGGCTCAGGTACTGCTGCTTCCTCCTGGCCAAGGGTGGGGAGGGCACCTCAGGACGGCTTGGCTCATGCCAGGTGGCTCCATGGGTTTCAGCAGGGCCCACGGGGTTGTGGTGGTAGGGGTGTGGCCCAGGAAGTGATGTGGTGGCTGGGACTGGTGTCTCAGGCTCCGCCTGCCCTTCTGTCTTGCCCCGCAGTCCCTTTTCATTGATCTAAATGCCACCTTCCCTGCTTCCCAGCTTTCCAGCAAGGAAAACAATTTGCCCCTATTAAGAGACCAAAGAGCTAGAAGATTTTGTCTAAACACTTGTGCACAGACTCTGCCATGGGGATTGTCACCTAGTGATCTGCATCCCGCACACCCTAAGTCAGGCAGATGCCTCCCAGAGGACAGTCTCTCCCCACAGCCCACCTAGCCGTACCTCTCAATCTCAATCTTGCGGGGGCGCTGGCCTGGCAGCACCTGGAAGGGCACCTGCACCTTGGGCTCATAGGCCTGTGGAGGAAAGTCGGTCTGGGAGAGCAGCTGGGTGCTGGGCCCGATGCGCTGCTGCTCGGTGAGCTCCTTGAAGTCCTTGGGAACCTCAAAGCTTGTAACTGGGGGTAGAGGCAGAGGCAGGGGTTTCAGGGCTTGGGCTAGAACCCAACAACCCCCTCCCCAATTAGATGAATCACCAGCCAGGCAGGTACCGGGTGTGATGCTTTGTGGTGTGGGAAGCTCAGAGCTTGCCTGTGGCCGGGCAGTCGTGGGGAAAAGACAACTGTGGCACCTGTGAGCCTGAAGGGGTGAGGGCCAGAAGGTCTGTTCTGGCCCTGCTGTCTCCATCCAGAGCCAGCATGCTTGGCCATTCCCATGTCCTCAGCATCAGGGGACATTTCTTAAGCCAGGTGCTGAGTTAAACCACAGGTGAGGGTTACAACTGGACAGGAAGATGAAATGGGATGATTCCTCCCACCCTTACCCAAGAGGGTCTGTCAGCATCTTGGAGTCTGATATTCACTCTCTGGGGCCCTTTCCAGATTCATGGCATCCTGGATACTATAGGATCCCTGGCCCTGCAGGACCCTCAAGTCACAAAATGCTGTCCCTACTTAGACAACCAGGGCAGACAGATGCTTCTGTTCCAGGTCTGGGGAGGAGAATTGGTGGGGAGGGACCCATTGATAGATTGATCAACTATCCCAGCTTCCCTGGGACATAGGGTGCTCAGTGGATAAGAAAGTCCCAGGCAAACTGAGACCATATAGGTGGGGAGTGGGGTGCAGGCTCAGGCTTCAGAAGGAGAGGGGGAAAGGGCCACATTTCCCAGGGGCTAGGTGGGCTCTGGACAGCCCACTGATGGCCCCATCTACTCTCCTGGTAGAAGAAGGGTCCAGAGAGTCCCAAGGACCCTGGGAGGCCCTGAAAACCCCCTCCTTGGGCCTCACTACCTCTCTCGGGTTAAGAGGTGGTCACACTGAAAGAGGGCTCCCCTTGGAGTATCATCTGGGGCCCACAGCGCCTCTGGAGGCTGGGTCTGGGCTGGTGTGCAGGGCTCGGTGGAGGCCTCTCGCCCTCAGCAGGAGTCTGCTCTCTCACCAGGGCTGCCTGGTGGTCCAGGAACCCCATAGAACCAAAAAGGCCCAGCCACAAAGACAGTTTTCAGACCCCTAAGCCCCAGCTCCTGAGCCTGTGGGTCTGGGACCCATTCCACCCCCAACCTCTCAGAGGCCAAGAAGGAGCCAGGGCCAAAGAGGGCCACACCGGGCCTCCAGCCCCTGCTGAGCCTGCAGGCCCAGGCAGGCTTCCCCAGCCCTCCATTAGCCCTTGGACAGCAGAGTGGACGTCCACCGCTGGCTGCCTGGGGCTCTGTCATCTCCCTGTGGCCTTTGGAGGCTGCTTTTCCTTATGTGGGTGGGGCCACCAATGGATGGTAGGAGCACCATTCCCAGTACCCCACAACCCTGGGATCTGTGGTTTGTAACCATTTTCTGGGTCACAGATAACTTGTGAGACTGCTGAAAACAGTAGGCCAGACGCTCAGATAGCTAACTGCACAAATGCACGTATGTGTGATGTTTCCTGTGCCAGCTTAGGGGGTTCACAGACCCTGTAAGACCTGTGGGCTCCAAGAGGACTAATCTTGGCAGTGGCAACAGGAGCCGGGCCTTTCCTGAGGGTGGAGAGGAGGGCAGACAGCCAGGACCACAGGGTATCTGGGCCTGAGGGAGGGGGAGCGGGCAGCCCAGACACAGTCCTGGCCCCCTCTGTACCCACGTTCCAGGGGAGGCAGAAAAGACACACATAATGCCCTGGTAACCCCAGCCAGGCAGAGAGAACTGTGGCCCTGGCCCCTAGCAGCCCCAGCCCAGCCCAGTGTCATTGTCACGGCTCCACTAGGAGTAATGATGCCACCGCAGCAGCTGGGGTTCACCGGGCACTCACTGAGAGCCAAGCCCTCATGAAACACCTTGTTTATCACCCCCCATTTACAGCTGAGAAAACTGGCTCATCCAGGAAGAGACCATCTCCCAGAGGCCAAGGGCCCTGTTTCTAAATGCCCACCAGCCTACCCACGCAGCCCTCTTGAGCACTGACCTTTTGCGGTAAACTTGTCTAGGTCGGCCTGCCACAGAAAGTTCTGGTTCATGCAAGGGCCATGGCACACATTCTGAAACCAAACCCCAGAGCCTGAGTGTATGTAAACATCCCAGGGACAATCAGGACCTGGGAGGGACCCAAGGACATGGCCCCTCCTGAGGTCCCCCAGGGAGCAGCCTGGGAGCACGGGGGTCAGGGGCAAGAACCAGTGAGTATGCACAATTCCCTGTTCGAAGACCACAATGGGTGACAAGCTATGGCCACCTGGGATACCCCTGGCCCCGCCCCTCTCTGAGAATACTCCCAGCATGTGTCTAGAGGCTGAGCCACAAAGCAGGTGCTGCAAGGCCAGCAGGTATCTCTGTGAATACCTCCTCTCTCAAGGGCCACTCTGTCACCATCAGTGTAGTGGGTATTGGTGGGTCCTCGCTTGCCCTGTCTCTCTTGGCTCCTTTCCTGCTAAAACCTTCCTAAGGCTGCCTGGGACCTATAGGGCTCTTTGAATTCTCTCCTAATCATTCCTTCCCATCTTTCCCCTGCCCCCAGCCTCATGTCTTGATCTCTCCCCTCAAATTCTACCCTCCTTCACATGGGCCATGCCCTCTCTAAGGGGCCCCAGGTCTCTGTGCCATCTGTTCCCCTTGCCTGGGACACACTCCCAGGCCCCTCACTCACCCAGCAAATGCAGACCCATCTCTTAGATCTCAGTGGTATGCCATCCATGGATCCCTCCCAACCAGAGCTGGGGGAGGGGGACTTCACTATCAAAGCCATTGTCCCATGACAATAGGGACATGGATGTCTCATCCCCATTGTGTCTCCAGGGCTCAGTCCAGGGCCTGGCACACAGCAGGAACTCAGTAATGACAGATGGATGGACGGATGGATGGATGGATGGATGGGGAGGTAGGAGGTTGGGGTTGGGGGGTGGATGGATAGAAAAATTGACAGACAGATAGACAGACTCATGGCCACATGAACAGATGCACTGATAGAGAGAAGAATGAAAGGATGGGTGAATGGAAACCACAGAGAGGGCTCAGGCTTGGCAGGGGATGGCTGCCATACTCACCCCAAGTTGATCCAAGGTTCCAGGGCTGAGGATGTCAGAGTAGAACCCACGCTGCTTCATCAGTGGGTACTTCTTATTAGTGCCGGACAGGGGCAACTTCCGGGGCTGCCCCAAGTCTGAGAGTGTGGGTAGATCCAGGGATGAGGGTAAAGTTTGGGGCTTGGGGTCAGGGCCGGGAAGAGGATTCCCCAACCCATAATCTGGTCCCAGAGGAATCTTCCCCAGGTTACACTCCAGGCTCTTAGGAATCCCCCCCAGACTACACTGTCGGTCCTCAGGGGCACGGCTGCACTCCGGGTCCTGCAGGGCCCTTCCTCGCTTGCAGCCTTCTCTGCCAGGCTGCTCCATGCTGCTTCTCGGGAAACGTCCCAGCCAGAGGTCCTAGGAGAAGATACCTGTGTCACTCAGCCTTTGCTAACCTCTATCTCAGCCCCCAGAGACACCATGGTACCTGGATGCCTAGATGGCCTCTGTGCAACAAGCCCCAGCCCATGACCCACAACATGAGGGCAGGAGTTGTTCCTCCTACCTGGACAGATACGCAGTGCCACCAGAGTCCCACCAGGAGACAGTGGGGCCTGCCCTGCGTGCTCATATGAGAAATGAGCCCCACAGAGTTAAGGGCTGAGTGAGGGGAAGCTCTGCAGATGCCCCCCCACTCAAGGGCAGCCTGCTGCACATGCCCACCCCTCTCCCTCATTTTAGAGAGCAAGGCCTGGCTGCTCAGCAGGGGTAAAGGGGGAGGCAGGCCCAGAGCTTGCTCATCCAATGAATTTCCCTAAAATGAGTTTCAACCAGAAGCAACCCCAGGGCTCCCAGCCCAGCCCTGCTGGACCACCCTGCCTCTTCCCAGTGTGGAGTGAGAGGCCTCCCTGCCACCTGTGAGCGCCGAGCCATTCCCTGCCTCCCTCGTGTTGCGCACTTTACCTTCCACCATATCCCAGAAGCCAAAGGACTATATACAGTTTCCATAGCAGGACCGCAACCCTGACCCTCTGTTGGCCACGGATCCCCCTACCAGCAACAAAATGGCATTCACCCACCCCGGCTCTTGGGGTCAGCCCAGCTCAGGAAACACGCACCCTCCCGTCTTTGCAAAGGGTTGCAAGCACATCGACCACCTCCATGACAAGGGTTTGCAGCATGTTTACTGGGGGATGAGCAAGCCCTTGTCAAGCCACTGTTGCTTCTGGCTACCTCCAAATGCATTACCAAGGGAAAGCCTTGGGCAGGAGAACATCACAAGAAATCGGACAAGGGTGTGGGGAAGAAGAGGTTTTCACATAATGCTGGTGCAAAAAATTAAAAAATCAAAAGGAAATCTACAATTATTTCAATAAAATTTTCAATTAAAAAAAAGAAAGTATCTTAACAAAAGGAAATAGAGGCCTGGCCCAGGCAAGTCCCTCTTAGCCTACACCTTCCCATTTTCCCACCCTCTGCACACTGGGACAAGGCAGCCGGGAGCATGCAGTACAGGTCACTCTTTTTGCCTGGTGCTTTGTGGGACTGGCTGGTGAGGGCCCGCTGGTGCATCAGGGCAGGGGGCTCCTGCCTGCACTAAGCTGACAAGGGGGTGGGTGGCCAGGGCTGCCTAGAGCAAAGATACCGGCAGTGCCAAGGCAGCCTGCAGGAGCTGAGCCCATTTCTAAGAAAGGGGTAGTGAGTTGGCAGGCCACTCGAGGGACGGAGAAGGGCAGATGGGGATCTGGCAGGAAGCCTAAGACGCCCAGCCCAAAGGCTGACCTGCCTCTGGCTAGCAGGCCTGCCAGGCCGCCCTCACCAGAACTCTGCTTCCTGAATGCACTCCCTAGGGGCCAGCTGCCTCTCAGGGCAGGTGCTGGAGAAAGTGCCAAGTCTGGCCCACCTGTCTGACAGTCACCAACCTTTCCCAGAGCACTTTAAAGACCAGAAGACTCCCCTGGGGCTCAGCCCCATCAGGATACAAACACACAGATATGTTTCATTTTTGAAAAAATCACCAAACAGAGCAGGGCTTGTAGAGGCCAGGGTCCCAGCTCCACAGAAGAGCTATTCCATTCTAGTCCCCAGTTTTCTCAGCTCTTAAATGGGCTTGAACATGCTTGGCCTGCTTTATGGGTGTGTCATAAGGAATTATAAGGACCTGTGGAGACAACAGATGTGCAAATGTCCAGGAAACTGCCGTGTTTCTGGGTGCACAAGGAGTCAGTGATGGGTGGAGCTGCTGTCATGGTGAACTGTTTTCCTCTGAGCGAGTTGCAGTGGGGAAGTGCATTGAGATGTGTCCCAAGAAGGGAGGCATGAGAGTGAGCTGCAAACTCAGAACCCTGTCTTCCCTCCATCCCTTGGCCCTTCACAATGGCTCCCTTCCTGCTCCTCCCATGCCCTGGGCACCTGTACATGGCCAGTGTGCACAGGAGCTGAAACAGACAGACAGACAGTAAGACCTCTGCCTGCTGTCACAGCCCCACGGTGACAGCAGCCTCTGCCTGAGAATGAGTGTCACTGGCAGAAGGGAGAAGGACATGGTCCTCGGCAAGGCCTCTGCCACTGATCACTCTGGGCACTCCCCCTCATTTGTGTGAGGGAACTAGCCAATAAGATGACAGGGGAGGCCCCGGTAGGCACAGTGTTGGGAATGGTGAATGTTATCAAGGGCTTAGGCCTATTTTATGCGTCATCTCATTTAAACTTCTGAGGTGGAAACTGAGACTATCCTCATTTCTCAGACATGGGAAAATTAAGCTCAGAGAGGTTAAGTGACCTGCCTAAGATCACACAGCCAGCAAGAGGCACAGCTGGCATTTGAACACAAGTTCTTCTTTCTCCCCACTCAGGTTACCTGGGAGCCCTATTGGCTTGTGCTAGAGAAGTCTTCAGGTTGGACTCACGGATATTTGACCCCACTTGACTCATCCACTCACCAAGTACTTGGCTGAATGGACACAGATGAACAGGAGTATTTGATCCTCAGAACAGGTAATACTATCATCACCAATCTACAAACAAGGAAACTAAAGCCCAGAGAAGTAAAGAAACTTAGAAAGGTCACACAACCAAGAACTGGAAGAAACATAATGGAGACTGAGATCTTCACCTCTGGCTGACCCAAAGGTCCATGTTCTGGTACCACAGCAGTGGTTCTCAAACTGTGTACCATGGATCCCTGAGACACTGCAAAGTAGGTGCCTGCGGAAGGCCCCTAGGCAGGAGGGCTTCTGAGCTACCCACCTCTGATCCGACAAGGACCCCACACCTTTATTTGTTTCACATCCCAGGGTTCTGTGTGAGCTCTAACTTGACAAATGGCTCTGTGATTTTTTTTTTTTTTTGAGACAGGGTTTCTGTCACCTAGCTGGAGTGCAGTGGCATCATCATAGCTCACAGCAACCTCAAACTCCTGGGCTCAAACAGTCCTCCTGCCTCAGCCTACTGAGAAGCTGGGACTACAGGCATGCGCCACCATGTCCGGCTAATTTTTGTATTTTTTGTAGAGATGGGGTCTCGCTCTTGCTCAGACTGGTCTCGAACTCCTGACCTCAAGCTATCCTCCCACATTGGCCTCCCAAAGTGCTAGAGTTACAGGTGTGATCCACCAAGCCCAGGTGGCTCTGTGACTTTAAGGGATTTTGGAAGTCTCTGCTCTTACTGAGGCTACCAGGCAAACAATAGTGTGGGTGGTTATTGCTCCTCTACCCATTCTTTTTTTTTTTTTTTTTTTGAGACAGTGTCTCGCTCCTTGGCCCAGGTTAGAGTGCCATGGTGTCATCAATCATAGCTCACTGCAACATCAAACTCCTGGCCTCAGGCCAGCCTCCTGCCTCAGCCTCTTGATTAGCTAGGACTACAGGCATGTGCCACCATGCCTGGTTAATTTTTCTATTTTTTTGTAGCAATGGCGGGGGTTGGGGGGGCTCTTGCTGTTGCGCAGGCTGGTCTCAAACTCTTGACCTTAAGCAATCCTCCCACCTCAACTTCCCAAAGTGTTAGGATTATAGGCATGAGCCACCGGCTGGACCCTCATCTACACTTTTGAAGAATTCACCTGATGCAGCCCCTGTCTGAACAAATTCCCTGTATAACATGTGTACATCTGTCTTCCCCGTCAGCCAGGCAGGAATTTTCAAGTAACAGTGATCTCTGGACACTTGGCACCTAGCATGGGACTAGCACAGGCTTGGCACACAGGTGCCTAGAAAGTATCTGCCAAATGATTGTGTGGACAAATGAATGACTAAATGGGGTGAGTAGAGGAAGGAATGAAGTCCATCTCTGTAACAACTCTGCTGGGATGGGGGAAGGGACTGGGTGGCTAATGAGGACCAGAATCTTCCCCAGTGGCCATCCACAGGAGGAGGGCCACACGCTCAGCATGGCGGTGGGGCCCAAAAACTGGTCTGTTAAGTGCAGGACTTAACTGCAAGACTGTTTGGGTAACCGCCCTTCTTTCCCACCGGCCAAGGCTCCCTCGGTTGGGCACCCGGATTCGTGCGCGGCCTCCTCCCTGAACTCTCGCCCTCTGCGCCTTATCCAGTCCCCATGCCCGCGCCTGCCCCTAAATCCCTCTGCCTTACCGACCTACCGGCCGCCGCCGAGCAGTGCGGGTCCGCCAGCCGGGTCTCCAGGGAGGGACGCTGGGCGCGTTGCTAAGGGGCGGGGCCCTCCGGCGCGGCTGGCTGGAGCTTCGATCAGCCAACCGGTCGCATCCACAACCCTCTCCTCAACTCTTGTCTCGGGTCCTTCCGCCAGGACGCCGGGGCCTGGGGGGGGGGGGGGTCCCAGCACCGCCCCGGAGAGGAGCGGAGGGATCAGGCGCCTCCAGGAAGTGTCAGCCCCCTAGGCTCTCAAATCTAGGCTACATTACCCACCTGCCCTCCCAGACCCTTCTAGAGTAACAGACAAAACAGCCAAATGGGCCGGGCGCAGTGGCTCACGCCTGTAATCCTAGCACTCTGGGAGGCTGAGGTGGGAGGATTGCTCAACGTCAGGAGTTTGAAACCAGCCTGAGCAAGAGCGAGACCCCGTCTCTACTAAAAATAGAAAGAAATGGATTGGCCAACTAAAAATATATAGAAAAAATTGGCCGGGCATGGTGGCGCATGCCTGTAGTCCCAGCTACTTGGGAGGCTGAGGCAGAAAGATCACTTGAGCCTAGGAGTTTGAGGTTGCTGTGAGCCAGGCTGACGCCACTGCTCTCTAGCCCGACAACACAGTGAGACTCTGTCTCAAAAAACCAAAACAAAACAAAACAAAAAACAGCCAAATGCAATAAAAACTTTGATTGAATCCTGGTTTAAAAAAAATTATGTAAATTATTTGCATGGAATAATCGGGGAAATTTACGAATTGGAAGTTCGTATTTAAGCCACAGCTGGGGGACTCATGGTCAGCGCACTGTGGAAAGGGTGGCTCCTGGTTCCCTGGAGGTTGGGCTCACACAGCCACACCCACCTTCTAATGCCCCCATCTGCTCCAGGGACCTGGCAGGGCTTCAGGTTTTGATCCTCCTACCCTGTCCTGAATATTGAATTATTGTTAATTTTCTTAGACATGATAATGGTATTGTGGTTATAGAGGAGAGTGTCCTTGTCTTAGTTGATGTGGCCTGAAGAGTTTCAGGAAAAATGTCAGAATGCCTGCTGTAATTTCCTTTCAAACGATTCAGCAAAAATTATATATAGATAAGTATAGACAGATGAAAAAGAGGAGATAAAACAAAAGTGGTGCAATATTAATAATTAGGGAATCTAAAGGTCACAGATGTTCACTGTACCAGTATTTCAATTTTTCTGTAAGGGAAAGAGGTGAGCTACAAACCAAAAGAAAAGAAAAAAAATCACCTCAGGTCTTCCTGAGAACCCCTCCCCAGAGCCTTCTCAGAATTGGCTCCATTTTGTGGATGGGGAAACTGAGGCTCAGTGAGGCAGGTTAGTGTTGGGGGAAGTAGTAAGCCCTGATGCTCATTACACAAATGTCTAATTTTATTTGACATTTTAGTAGTGCTGGCTTGGTGCCAGGCCTGTGCTAGGCACTAAGTGTCCAGAAATGAACTGGATCCTGTCCCTACCATAAAATGTGTGTTGAGTGGGAGAACTGGAGAGACCAGGCCCCGAGGAACCTAGAGGCAGGGTGTACGCTGCGCCTGGGGACAGTGATCCAGCCTTTGCATAGGCTTCTGCTTCCTCTGCCCAGAATGTCTCTCTCCACCAGCTCCTAGTCCTGGCCAACTCCTATTCACCCTTCAAGCCCTAATGCTGGTGCAACCTTTCCTGAGCACAAACCATGGTTTTATTTGCTTTTCTTGTTGGCATTCACACAGTAGTTACTCAGTGACCATTGCAAGAGAAGGGAAGGAGTGTAAGGGGGCTTGAAGGCAAGGGTGGCCACAGCTCTTCAAAGGGACAGGGACCCCAAAGCCCTGTTTAGAGCAATCTGGCTTCTTGATAGGTCTGGGAATAGGCTGAGTACCCCACTTGGCCATGGAGCGGCACCTGCTTCCCTGCCTTTGCCTGGCACTTCCCACACTGGGTACAGCTGTCCAAAAAGCTGCAGCATCCATCCGGGTTGCCATGGCAACATCAGCCCATGGTGGGACGTCAGGGATGAGAGGGGCAGAGTGCTAATCCTGGAAAGTTGCCAAGCAACACAGTGGGTTGGTGACATCACAGAGACCATGGCTGCTGGACAGATGGACAAGCCAGAGCAGAAACAGTCCACTCTCAGGAGGCCTGGCTCACAGAGCCACTCACCCCATCCCATGCGACGGTCGCTGCTGTTTCCCCAACTGAAGGGTGGGCTTGAGGGGTGGGGGCAGGAGGTACTGCTTTTACCAGCAGCCCTGCCAGCTCCACTTTGCCCCTCTTCAGGTGTGAGCTGTGGATGTGACCCTGGTCTCCCTCCCTGGAAGGGTACCATGGGTCAGTTCCTGCTCTCCTGGGTCTCATGTGCCACCCTCTAATGCCCCCATCTCATCCAATGACTGGGCATGGGTTCAGGCTTTGGCCTTCCTGCCCTGCTCTGAAGGCCACCATACCTACCTGGCTCCCTGGGAAAGGAGTGAGGGGCTGAGCCATGACCCACTGGGCTCCTGGCCCCTCCTCTGGTGGGAAAGCAATCTTTTGCCCCATATGGGCTGGAACAGAGGCCAGCCTTGCTCTTGTTGAAATGGATGGATTGGGCTTCTGCAAAAGTTGGGGGGGTGCCCATCTTTCACTCAGAGCCCCCCTTGCTGAGGACTCTGGTAGCCTGGAAGCTGGGGGCTTGGGGCAGTAGGCTACTTAGGATGCCCTGGCTCAAGCCCACGCCTTTCGAGCACAGAGTGTGAGGGCATGGCGGGTCTGGGTGCCCCTCCCTGTGCCTCCTCACTGGCTGAGGCAGGAGCAATGCTTCACTGGCTGCAGAGATGAAAGCCCGAGTGAATGGGCAGCAGAGTGGGCCCTTCATGTAGCCGGCCAGCCAGAACGGAGACTGACAGGCATCCTGACTGAACGGCTGGAGCTACCTGCTCCCCACCTGCCTCAGCCTGCCTCTTGGGCCCCCAGGACTTCCCTCTGGTTTTCTAGGCCTGGGACTCTGAGCTGCTGCCAAGAGAAAATGAGTTGCAGGCATGGGAGAGTTTCAGAGAGGGGACTCGGTGAGGTCTAGGGTCCACCCCCTCCCCAGGTCTCCCCAACCCTCCCCACTGCTGTCGGCCAGCTCTGACCGGCATTTTCATTTCTCTGACCTGCATAATCATTTTGTTGATGGATACAAATGGAGACAAATTAATTCTCCTTTGATCCACATGGTCACCTTGACAGACTAGACCTTGAAAGCCCAAAGCTCAAGGAAAGAGTAGGAAGGCGTTGCCAAGGGGCTGGAGGGTGGAGACCCTGGCCCATGGAGAGATAGTCTTCATCCCTTCCAGCCCCAGCCCACGTCCGTCCCCCCCTTCACTCCTGTGAGCCTCCCGGCTGCAGCCCCCTCCCTCCCTCCCTCTTTCCGTTTTTCTATAACTTTCCATCCCACCTCAGGCCACATCTCCTCACGAAGCCCGAGGAGTGTCTCCCCAGAACATATACTCTTCTCAGGGCCCCAGAGGACTGTAGTCAGTACCACTTGGTAGGTGACCTTAACAATGGTCACTGCTGAGTCCCCCCCAGCTGGAGGTGGGCTTGGGCTGTGGGGACCAGGAGCAGAGTAGGAAAGTGTTGCCAGGTTTTTCCCAGCAGCCCTGCTGGTACATCAGTCCAGGAAGGACCTGGAAAATGACTGAAAGAGACAGCAACTCACAATGGGGCCAGCACCCAAAAGATGGTGGCTGCTGCCCAGCTGCACGTGGCCCACATGGTCTCACCCTCTCATCCTGCTCCCCTGCCTACATTTCTCTGACCCACGTTGGGGACCCTGCCCAGGAACAGGGCCAGGACGCTGAGGCTCTGCTGTCCAGGAGCAGCAGCCAGGTGGAGATCCCTTCTGGCCCCCACTGCCTGGGCTGAAGTGCCAGGTGGCAAGCCCTGAGATAGTGACATCTTCCACAGGACATTCCCGGGGGCCCCAAGGAGCTATACAGGGAGATGTTTATTATAATTAGGATCTGAGTGCCTCTGATGTCCCCTCCGCCCTGAGGAGCTCAGTGAGTGTCTGCTGAGTGATCTCTCGGCAGAGTGGGTGGCTGCGTTATCTCGGCCCTGTGACCCACTGAGTGTCCCCGCCCCAACCTTCCCAGAGCCCGGGCTTACTGAGGCTCAGCTAGGCCCTCCCACTCTCCCACCCTCAAGACTGGCCACTTTGGGGACCAGACTGCCAGCCTGACCTTTCACCCACCCCTAGAAAGGGCTATCAACAGGCAAGAGGGCTGTGTTCTTTCAGACTCACTGGGCAGGGTCTCTTCCTTTGCTAGGCCTCAATTTTCCCATCTGCACAGTGGGAAATACAATCCTTGCCCAGCCTCACAATGGGGCCACCAGCACAGAGTGGTCTCAGGGACACCAGAACTGTTTCCCTGCCCCAAATACCTCCATTCCTGGCAAAAGCCATTGCCTTTGCCAGACCTGTGAGAGAGAGTATATAGCAGCCGGGCATGGTGGCACGTGGCTGTAGTCCCAGATACTCAGGAGGCTGAGGCAAGAGGATCGATTGAGCCCAGGAGTTTGAGGCTGCAGTGAGCTATGATTACACCACTATACCCTAGCCTGGCAACAGAGCAAATCCTTCATTATCAGAGAGGTGGGGCAGCCCTTCTTCCCCCAGCCTTGCAAATGGCCTGCCTGCTTTGTCCTGGGCATGGTTCAGACAGCTGGGGTGGCAGTTGGAGCCGATAATTTCCTTGGCAATGTGTTCCCACATTCTGGGTCGGCAAACTGAGGTGGCAAGAGGGGAGGGGCTGCACCCAAGGTCATGGCACAGTGGGATGGGAACCCCAGGCTGTCCTGCAGGCAGCCTAATATGGGCCATGAGACAAAGACCGGTTGCCATGGGAATACCACTTCCTTTTCCTACTCCTCCTGCCCCCTTGTCCCACCGCCGTGCTCCCATCTGGTGGTGGGGTATCACAGAGTAGGCTACAGGCCCACTGGGCTACAGGACACTGATAGTTCCTGTTTATGAACGAAGTGGACTGTTGGATCACCAGGCACGCCCCCAGCCAGCCTCCAGCTGCAGTCTCTCTCCTTGTGGGAGGCCACTGCCCCACTGTCTTTCTCTTTCCCTAATACTCCTGACAGGCCACTCAAGAACCTGGCACTAGTGGTCCCTGCCCAGTTCCTCTGTACCCTTGAGGGGACTCTGGCAAATGTCATCTCCACCCCTAAGCAGTGACTCTGAAGTGTGCAGGGGAGGACTCCAGTCTCCATGTAGTCTAGAAGGGGCCCTGAGAGTATGACCCAAGACACACACACCGTTTTTTTTCACAACCTGGCTGTCCTGTGTGACCCAGTTCTGGGACATCCTGGCCTCAGCTGTCCCTCTAAGCAGAGGGAAACTGATCCTTGGAGACCCTGAGGGCAGGAATAACTGCTCACATTTTATAGGTGAAGAGACTGAGGCCCTGAAGCAGGGTCTTGTTGTGGGCATACACACTGCTGGTCAGGCAGAGCTGGCTGGCAGCAGGCTCTCTCACCCTGCCCAGGGCCCTCCCTGCTATCCCTCCTGGCCTTCCAAGAAGGCAGCTGGGCCTGGGGACAGGCAGGGAGTTCCTCAGGGAGGGCGCCTGGGCTGGGGAGCAGGTGGAGGGCAGCAGGTGCAGGATAATGGGGCCACCAGGGGAGGCCCAGGGAGCAGGTGCTGCCTGTGGAGGGGGTGAAGTTGTCATTGTATGCCCAGCTCTGGTGGTCCCAGAGCAGGAGGGGGATCCCCATGGGCCCCTGGGCTGCCCTGGCTCATGCTCAGAGGTCGTCCAGATGCCTGGGCTCAGGCACACAGCCAGGCCCCTCCCCTGGGTCCCAGCAACCCCACCAGGTTGCCATGACAATCAGTACTTTCATCCCTGTCCGTTTGGTCACGGTCCAGCTTTTGTGGCCAGCCATAATTAGGGGGTGGGGGAAGGGGACCTTGCCTCAGGACACACTCAGTTGGGGTGGATTGTGAACCCAAGGCTGCAGGGGCCGGAGGGCAGGTTAAGGAAAACTGGAGATGCAGAAAGCCTGGGCTTTGCTGGCCATTGACCCCTGCAGCCCCCTCTCCTGGCTACTGGCCACATCCTCAGGGCCAAGCCTGCTGGCCTCGGGGTGACCTGGGCCCCAGGCTCTCCTGTCCCCTCTCTGGGCCTTGTTTTCCTATCTGTGAATGGAGCTGGGGTTGACCCCTCTCCCCCAGTGCACTATGAGTCTCGGAGGCAAAAAGCATGGGCCAAACAAGAGTTTGCTAATTCCTTTGTACACCTGGAGAAACTGAGGCATGGAGCAAAACTGGGCCCTGGTTCAGGTCACACCCACGGTGAGCAAGTGGCAAAGCTAGACCTGCTGGAGGCCCAGGGTCCCCAAACAGCAAATTGAGCCCCACAGTTGTCCCACCCCAACACCACCCTAGCCAGGAGCCTGGCCCCAGGACTCGGTAGGGGTGTGGGGAGCCTGCAGTGGCCTGCCCCTCCCCACCCTGGCCCCACCAGCTGCATGCCTTTGGGCACATCCCTTCTCCTCTCAGAACCCCAGTGTGTAAAAAACAAAGGAGGGGTGTAGCAATAGTCAACCCTCCCCCTTCAGCTGGCGTGAGAACCGGGCCTACTCTGCACAGCGCCAGCTAGTTGCGAACCCCACAAACACCACAAACCCCACTCTCCCCGCATCAGCCTAGCCCCCGGATGACCTGGCGCTCCCCAACTGGCTGCCCTGCCTCACGGTTCTGGGCCTTTCTTTGCCCCGTGGTTGCCTCCACCTGTGGTCCTCTCTCCCCTCAGACAGGAATCGTGAGGTCTCAGGCCGCCAGGAGTTGGAGAAAATGATCACTGTGGTCTTAAACCCCAAGATTCCCCTTGAGACAAGCTCTGAAGGTCAGCCCAGGATCCAGAGCAGAAGCAGAGTGCCGCGGGGGCTCCTGGGATGAGCCAGCACAGAAGTGGGGTGGCAGGGCGGTGTAGAGGCGACAGAGCAGCATGTGTCCTTCTTCCCTGGGCTGGCTCTTCTGATCTTGAGGGGAGCCAGGAGTTCCTGCAAGCCCCGTGCCCCAGCCACACCCCTGCAGTGTTGTGCGAGCCATCTGCTTCTGCTCCTGCAGGGTCTGCCCCCTCCAAGGGATCCGAGGCTCTACAGGCACCTCAGGCTCAAGAGGGACCCCCCACACACAAGGGCTGCCTCACAGGCATGACAAGGTCTGCTCACATGCCCCAGAGACCCCTCTGGGCAGACACCCTAGTCAGGATGGATCTGTGTTCCCCTTCTCAGCCACCACTGGTGCCCCTGAATGAGAGACTAGAGGAGTAGGGGACCAGAGGTGAGGGGCTGGGGCTGAGAAGAGAACTGATTCAGTACCAGCAGGGCAGACCCACAGCTCGTCACGGCTCTGCTATCCATAGAAAATGTTACTTCCTCTTCCCCATGAACATCTTTCTCTGCAATTAGCTGTGCATCTACACTGGATGTGAGAGGGGTGGTGGCAGGGTCTGCTACCTGAGGCCAGCAGATGGGTACTGGGGCCTGGGCTAAGGATGTAACAGTGGGTGGTCCAAGCCAGAAGGAGGACAGTGTCCACCATTGTAGTTATTCATTGTCATAATGAGTTAGGAATCAGTTACTGAGAAATTAGCATATGCCGTGAGGTTTATACATGTCATTTAGTCTTCACACCAGCCCTAGAAAGCAGTGGCTATCATTACTGTTTCTCCTTTTACAGGTGGGGATGCTGAAGCTCAGAGAAATTAAGCCGTCTTGGGAAAAGGGACCAGCAGACCCACCTGGGGAGAGAGGTGGGTAGGAGGAAGGGCTGAGGCCACTGGTAGGTAGAAGTTAGTGCAAGACAGCTTTGGGTTCACGTAAAACATTTTTTATTAATATAATGGTCCAAACCAAGGGACTAGGCTGCCCAGGTGGTGGGAGCTCCCTGTCACGGGAGGCATGCCAGGTGAAGCTGGATGGGTACCTGTCAGGCATCAGAATGGATCCGTAAAAATTCTAGAAGCAAACGTAGGAAAAACTCTTCTGGACATTGGCCTAGGCAAAGAATTTATGACTAAGACCCCAAAAGCAAATACAGCAACAACAAAAATAAATAAATGGGACTTAATTAAACTAAAAAGTTTATGCACAGCAAAGGAAATAATCAACAGAATAAATATACAACCTACAGAAAAATGGGAGAAAATATTTGCAAACTGTATAACCAGCAAAGGGTTAATATCCAGAATCTACAAAGAACTCAAACAAATCATCTAGAAAAAACAAATAACCCCATCAAAAAGTGGGAAAAAGACATGAATAGATTTTTTTTCAAAAGAAGACAAATGGCCAAAAAACATATGAAAACAATCATTAATCATCAGGAATCAAAACCACAATGAGATACCACCTTACCCCTATCAGAACAGCCATTATTAAAAAGTCAAAAAACAATAGCTATTAGCATGGAAGTAGAGAAAATGGAATGCTTACACATTATTGGTGGGGATATAAACTAGTACAACGTCTGTGGAAATCAGCATGGAGATTTCTCAAGGAACTAAAAGTAGACCTACCATTCAATCCAGCAATCCCAGTACTGGGTATCTATACAAAGGAAAATAAGTCATTTTATAAAAAAAGACACCTGCACCTGAATGTTTGTTGCAGCACAATTCACAATTGCAAAGATATGGGATCTACTTAAGTGCCCATCAACTGATGAGCAGATAAAGAACATGTGGTATAGATATACCATGGAGTACTACTCAGCCATAAAAAGGAATGAAATAATGTCTTTTGCAGCAACTTGGATGGAACTTAGACCATTATCCTAAGTGAAGTATCTCAGTGGAAAAACAAATATACCACATGTTCTCACTTATAAGTGGAAGCTAAACGAGGAGTCTATATAGTCATCAAGTGGTGTAATGGACACTGAAAACTAAGAACGGGGAGAGTTAGGGTGAGGGATAAAAACCTACTTATCATGTACAATGTACACTATTCTGGTGACAGGTGCACTGAAAGCCCTGACTTCAACATTATACAATTCATCTAGGTAACAAGAAGCACTTGTACCCCCTCAATCTACTGAAATTAAGAAGAAGAATAGAAACATAGTACCTACCCGTCCAGAGCATATTGAGGCCCTAGGGTGTCAATCATGGCACCACCCCAGCCCTGGAAGGTGCGGAGAAGACAGCACCTCCCAGATGGGGGTTGAAGGACCCAGGGAGGCCTGCCCAGAGTTATGCCCTTGTTGCCTCATCTCTAGGAGTGGCTTCCACTTTCCAAGATGTGTCTTTCTTAGTGAGAAATTTCCGGGGACCTGAAATAGGACACGGGTGGCAGCACAAGGCTGGGGGTGAGTACCCTAAATTTTCCATCCTGGGAACTTCACTTGTCCCATCCTAGCCTCAGCCCTGTGGGGACATCTTAGAGCCCAACCCCACTCCCAAGGTCCTTCTCTGGGGGGCTGACAGCCTCCTCCTTCCCCACCCCTTACACCCTTACGTCAGTTCTAAATATTGCTCAAGTCCATCTGCTCCTCTCTAGATCCACAGCTGCAGCCCTGGCCACCTCCTCCCTAGCCTCCCAGTGGCCAGTGCCAGTTCCTTTTCTACTCTCCTGAGCTTAGACACCCCCATGCCCCTCCCCTCCCCAATCTGTCCCCTCACCCTCCCTACTTGGTTCCCTCGTGCTGCCCTCTGGCCAGAGGGAGGCCCTTTCAGTTCCTGGCACACACCCTGTCCCCTTGCCACCTACATCATATTCACAGCAGCTCCGATTTCTTTCCTCCCAGGTCTGGGCTAAGCACCCCTGGGTGCCCATAGCCACGGCAAAATTGTGTGGCCAGAGCCATTAATGTGTCTGTCTCCTTGGAGAGACCAAAGGTGCCATGGGGCAGGGTCTGACCTGTTTTGCCCAGCCTTATGTCTCCACCCCTGCCCTGCTGCCTGGCACAGAGTAGATGCTCAGTTAGCAACAGCTGAATGAATGAATGAGCATGTGACCAAGGCTGGGAGGGCTGTCCTACATAGGCAGGTCCTCAGGGCCAGCAGGGTCTGGAAGCCATGGCAGAAAGTGGGTTTAAGGAGATGTTTGGGGCCCAGGTATGGTATGTTTAAGGGTACGTTTGGGGCAGGAGACTAATTGGGCCAGTAGGTCGTCTGTGGAGGCTCCAGACTTGTGTGGCCTCCATTCCTGCTCTGAACCACAAACGGGGGCAGCTCTAAGATCCATGCACCTGCCAGAAGGGACAGGATTTGGGGATTCATGCCAAATAGAGGGGGTAGGTGAGGTAGATTCCTAGAGGTCTCGCCCTCTGGTCACAGATTCCTTTTCAGCAAAGACACTTTATGGTTTTTCCTGGAAACCTCAATGGGGTGTGAGGGAATTGAGCCCAAGTCCAAAGGACCAGCCACAGTGCACCTACCCTACTCAGCCAGAGGAGAGGATGCCTCTTTGTGGCTTTGCACCGCCCCACGCATAGACCTGGCGGATGTGAGAGTGAAGGACATCTCCCTGGGCCTAGCAGACCTTGAACCTCCAGCCACCGTCTCTGTGGGTGGTCCCCCGCCTGCTTGGCTGCTTGTTCATCCCCCTTCCAGCTCCATGGCAGCCTCCTGAACTCCCTGGCTGGCTTCCAGGCCTCCGAGGAAGCCGCTGCCTCTACCACACCATTACCATCACTGCCACTGCTGCTGCGAAATGCAATTACAGCAAACAACAGCCGCCGCCTCACTTGAGCCTCGCCATCCACACCTGGAACTAATTAACTTAATTAGGCCTTAATGAGCTACGCTGGTCGGAATGCCTATTTTTACTTAATTATCCCCTAATGTGCTTGGCATGGAGGAGCGCAGGACCTGGAACGTGGCTTTGGCAGTGGGGTGACAGCCAACTCTTCTCCTGCAGAATGGACACTTGGGAGTGATGCCTGTCTACCAGGAGCGAGCCCCACAGAGCTGAGAGTCCCAGGAGAGGGGTGAGGCAGGGGCCATAGGGGCACACCTGCAGGAATGGCACCCCCCTCCCAACCCCATCGTTCTGACTGCTGTCTGAGCTGGGGCTGAAGCCATACTTGGCTCTGCTGAGGATGCAACGGCACGACCTGGCTAGCTTTTGCACTCACAGACCTCTGGCAGGGGAGGACAGAGGCTCAGAGAGGTGAGGGGCTTGCCTTAGGACGCACAGCTAACTGGGGGTGATGGAAGTGAGTGGCTCCCAGACCCTCTGAAGGAGCATTTTAAGCCATGATGGGGTCCCGTCCAGCCTCTCCTGCAGCAGGCCAGGTTAGAGTGGGCAGAAAATCACCTGGATACTGGCCTCTGAGGTTCCTACAGTGGCACCTTCCACCCGTAGTTGGGCCTTGCTTCCATAAAGCCAAGTTTGCCTAATCAACTTCTCTAGCTTTGGGGTGGGGCTAGGTGGTCTTGGCTCACTGGGCAGATATGGGGGAGGCATCAAAAGCAGGGTCCTTCCCTACTGGCCCCTGCCATGACCTTGCGGGAGCCTCTAGGTCATTGGCTCATTTGAATCTGAGTTCCTGGGGCTGGAGGGGGACTTGGCTCTGGTATAGGGGCAATGCATCTCTATGCTAAAGATAGGTCAAATCTCTCTCTTCTGGTGACAGCCCTCTCTGGAACCCCAGACTTAAACCTGACTGCTTCCTTGGCACCACCAGTCATACACAGCCCCAGGAGTCCCAATCCTAAACAACCTAGAACCCTTGATTTCCCTCTCTCTGGCCTGCTTTCCCAGCATCCCTCTCCTCTGAAAACAGCCACACCACTTGCTCAAGTGTTTAAGCCAGGAACTGAAGAGCTGCCTGTCACTGAAGAGTGACAACCCTCCCTCACACACCACGGCCAATCCATCAAGAGTCCCATTTGTCCTGTCTCCAAATAACATCCCCAAATGCCAACTTCCTGCCACCTCTTAGCGAACACCCAGTCCTGGCACCATCATCTCCCATCTCAACAGCCCTTGCCTTGGTCTTCAACCTTTATGACCCAGTCTCTGGGAAGCTATCCCAGTGATTAAAAAAAAAAAAAAATCACTCCACAGTTCAAAACCCAGTGACTTCCCACCATACTTAGAATAAAGTCCATAGGCCTTAACCCAACCTCCAAAGCCCCTGCCTGCCTCTCTGGTCCCATCCACCTTCTTTCCCTTCCTCTTGCCAGTCACGTGGGCTGCCCTTTAGTGCCTCAGGGCCTTTGCACTGGCTGCTCCTTCTGCTGGAATGCTCTCATCCCTGACCTTTGGATCCCTCAGATCTTGGCTTAAACATCACTGCAGCCTTCTCTGGCACCACAACCTAAAGTCTGCCCCCAGGCCCTAGTATGTCACCCTGGTAGAATCTTCTGCATAGCACTAGCATCTGACAATGTTCTTATTTTCCTGCCTCCCCCTGGCTACAGTATAGGTTCCATAGGGGCAGGAACATCTTCTATCTTGGTCCCTGCTAAACCCACAGCCTAGAACACCATATGTCTGGCACACTGTAGGGACTTTGGGTTGAATTGATGTTGAGAGAATGCCTTAACCTTCCCACAAATGACCAGAATCCTCAGCTCTTTCCTCGAGTTCCCCAGAGCCCACCCAAACATCTCATGCCTGGAGCCTGAGTCTGTCTGGACCCTGAGGACATGAACATCTGGAGGTGGTGACCGTCACCTCTGCCTGCCCCGGCCCCAGCAGCCAAGCCCGAGGCGGCTGGCCTATAGTCAGCAATAAGTAAACATTTGCAGAGGAAGGAAATAGCGTAGGTAGGTTTATGGAATCTCCCAGCTGTGGATCCTATCTCAGGACTAAGGATGTGGCCAGGGCCTAAGTATGGACCTAGGACAACGAGCCCAAGTTAGGATGGGCTACCTGTAGCTCTATCCCGCCCCGGGTGTCCTAATCCTAACACAGACAACCCAGGACCCTCCCACCAGCCAGCATTCCCCACCTGTAAATATTAATATGTCCCTTGGCCTCCACCTCCCCTCCTGTGCTGGTCCTTACCTCTGTGGCTTGAAAAGCCCAGGGTTGCTAGGCCATTCTAGCCTGGGTGCTCAGGGCCCTCTGGCCACAGCCCCCTGCCTCTGCTGAGAGGTGGGTGTAGGTGCCCATCCTCCTAGCAGCCCTGGCCTCTACCGGTGGAGCTTCATTGCAGGATCTCAGATTACGTCCCAGCCTTAATAGAAACAGGGCCGTGGGAAGGGGGGTTTAATTTTGTTGTGACTACTGCCTGCAGCCATGGCTGTCTGCCAGCCTCCTGCTTGCCCATCCCTCCTGTGTCCTGCCTAAAGGCCAAGGCCCCTGGGGAGATAGTTCTGACTGACTGCTCCTTTTGTCCCAAGCTGGGTCCTCTGCCTTTCTGAACTGGAGAATCCCTGCTCAGAATCCTTCCATCTGGAAGGCTTGGGCTCTGGGGGTCCTTACAGACCTTCCCTATCTTATGGCAGAACCCCAACTGTCTGGGTCTGCTGTCATCCAAGCCCCTCTGTAGCTCTGCAGCCACGTGGTCAGGGCAGGGCACACTTGCAGTCGCCCTGTGTGAAGGGAGTCACTGACCTATAAGAACCAAGGCTGGGGGGTGGGACTTGGCACTGCCCTTTCCTGGGCCTTGCTGCCTTGGTTTACCCAACTAAGAGGTGGAGATGTTGGTGCCATTTAGCAGGATGTAGGAGGAGCCCTTGAGATGGAGGCATAAAGTGCTTTGTCAACCCTGGCATTGGTGACCACACCTGAATCGCTGCTGAGGTGGATGCAGGGAGTTGCAGGGTGTCAAACACCAAAGTGCCTCTGAGAAGGCCTGCGGTGCCGGCACTGCAGGCTGAGCAAGGTGGTGAGTGAGGACACAGTGGGGCCAAGGAATGGGCTCCCTGCCCTGCACCTGGGCGCCTTCATCTGTTTCATCTGTGCAGTGGAGATGGGCAGGACACAAAGGGAAAGGACAGCTATGAGGTCATAATTTGGAGGGAGGAAAGATGGATGTCAAGTTCCTTCGGTCTCACCTTCCAGGGGGCTCTGGACAGTCCCAGGATATCTGACACTATGGAGCATAGACTCTCTCCTTTGACAAAAGGAAACTGAAGCCTGAGGGAGAGGGTCAGTCCGGGTCACCCAGGCAGGCAGGGACTAGGGTCACTAGGGGCTGGTTTCAGTTCCAAAAGTACCTTCTTGGAGGACCCGGGGCCTCAGTTTCCCCATCTGCACAATGGTAGCTGTGACTCCCATCTTTTCCTTGTCTTTCCTTTCCTCCACACCCCCACCAAAAGCTGTGAGGTTCACCGAGGGGAAGGCTGTGGACAGACCCTCAGGGGGCTCAGGCCCCTGCTTCCAAGCCTTGTGTAAGGTGTAGGGGAGGCTAAGGGGGCCAGGAGCCTGGGGACCACCTCAGTGACTCCAAAGGCAGCCCTGCCCCTCCTAGGGACAGGAGCCCCTGGCGGGGACAGAGTCCTCCCTGAGGCCGAGGGTGACACGCCTGGGTTTGAGGAGTCTCGAGCTGTGTTGGGCTGGTCTCAGGGTCAGCACTGCCATGACCGGCTCCACCCCATTCTGTGCCCAGAGCCTCACTTCTCCCACTAGTGCCATGAGGATAATATTGAACATCCCAGTCTTGCCAGTCTGTGGTCTCTCAGGGACCCATGCCCCACACCCCGGGAAGGGCCAACAGGCCAGTGGGTATGAGACAGTGGTTCTTATGAGCAGCAAAGCCCTAAAAAGAGACAAGACAGCCTGCTAATGGTGGCATTTCAGGCAGAGGACTCAGGGCAGAGGGGCTTCCAGTGCTCAGGCCCCCAAGCTCAGTCATGCCAGCCAAGCCACAGCCCCTGCACAGGCCCTGGGGCTGGGGTCTTGGGTGGCAATGCCCGTCTGTGATGCGAATAGGCTCAGTCAGGGACTCCATCAGCCCAGGGACCTGCATTTCTGGCCCCACTAACTCTTCTGTCCTAGGCTGTCACCTGCCTGCAGTCACCTCACACACACAGCAGCCCACCACCCACCCACCCACCTCCTTCCCGAGCAGAGACAGCTGCTACAGCCTCCGTGCTGGAACCAAAATTGAATGAGCATTTTCACAATGTCGCCTCCCGCTGACAGCTCCTAATTGCATGTTGAAGCCATGTGATGGAGCCCAAGTTACACTAATTATGTCATTACCCTAATTAAGTAAATACTGTACGTGCTAATTGGCTGAGATCTCTTGGGGGGAATGGGCACTGGTGTCCCCTGGGCTTTCACTTGGATGGGCCAGAGGTAACAGCTGCAGGTGGAGGCCTCCCTCCCTGGGTCACCCAGTGGGGTTCAGGGAGGACCCCAGGCCACAGCCCTAGAGAGGTGCACCCATGCTCCAGGGGAGGAAACAGAAGTGCTGACCAGAGTGCTGGTCAGAGAGCCAGGTCAAAGGCCTGCCTTGGTCCCAACAGGCTGGGGGTCCTGAATAAGCCTTCTCCTCTTTTTTTTCTTTTTCTTTTTCTTTTTTTCTTTTCTTTTCTTTTCTTTTTTTTTTTTTTTTTTTTTTTTTGAGACAGAGTCTCACTCTGTTGCCCGGGCTAGAGTGCAGTGGTATCAGCCTAGCTCACAGCAACCTCAAACTCCTGGGCTCAAGCAATCCTTCTGCCTCAGCCTCCCAAGTAGCTGGGACTACAGGCATGCACCACCATGCCCGGCTAATTTTTCTATTTTTTGTAGAGATGGGATCTTGCTCTTGCTCAGGCTTCTTTCACCTTTTGCTGTCCTCCACCTCAGCCTATGTACTTTCAGCACAGGAGCACCAGAGGAACCCAGTGTAAGTCACCTACGGAAGCCAGTTATATGCCTGGCCTGGGGCAGCCAGAGGAAGAAAGGCTGCTGACTGAGCAAAGCCCCAGTTCCTGGGGACAGTGCCCATGTAAACCAGGAAAAGAACAAACAGTGATGGCATTCCCAGGAAGGTATGTGAGGTAGAATGCTCTGAGGAGGTCTGGAGGGTTTCCTGGAGGAGAGGGGCTTCACTTACAAGGGAGAGAGGAAATGAGAGCATCAGAGCTCAGGTCACCTTCAAGGTGTGATTTCTAAATGCCAAACTTCTTAGCCATGACTTTTTGGGTGGGAGCTGGGAGGGATAAGAGTACAGCCATCTGCAGGAAGGCCTCCAGATGGGACTCCAACCCATTTGGGGGCACGGGGGATGCAGAGAGAATGCCAGCCCTATGTCAGGGACCAGCACGTAAGCCCCAGTAGGGCTGGAGCCCCCACCCTGCCCTCTCTGAGCAGATTAGCATGGACCAGCTGTCATCAGGTGGACTGATCCCTGCCCTGTGTTTGGCAAGGGTGTGGGGAGGGTCCCAAAGGCAGAAGTGTGAGGCCTCCGTGCTGGGACTGAGGCCTCCAGCAGCTGGGTCATTTTGTACCACTCAGGGCCACTCAGCCCCAGGGGCTGTGCGGGCATGAGTGAGGGATGGGCTAGCCCTTGTCCAGGCCACCCTGCCCTCCCTTCCCCCTCGCCCAAGCGGATTCCCCAGGCAGTGCCCT
>CAUYRT010009757.1:0-22153 GCA_963574885.1 Lepilemur ruficaudatus | reverse complement strand
ACAAAGAAATTAATTGGCCAACTAAAGATATATATAGAAAAAATGAGCCGGGCATGGTGGCGCATGTCTGTAGTCCCAGCTACTCGGGAGGCTGAGGCAGAAGGATTGCTTAAGCCCAGGAGTTTGAGGTTGCTGTGAGCTAGGCTGATGCCACGGCACTCACTCTAGCCCGGGCAATAGAGTGAGACTCTGTCTCAAAAAAAAAAAAAAAAAGTACCTACTAGACCACGATGACTGTAGCTTAGGAGAAGCAGTTGACCCTGAAAGCAGGGGCTAGGGGGGCTGAGGGTTGAAAATTTGCATATAACTTTTGACTGCTCCAAACTTAACTACTGATAGCTTACTGTTGACTGGAAGCCTTGCCGATAAGAAACAGTTGATTAACACGTATTTTGTATAATATGTATTATATATTGTATTCTTACAGTAAAGTAAGCTAGAGCAAAGAAAATGTTATTAACAAAATCATAAGAAAAAGAAAATATATTTACTAAGTGGAAGTGGATCATCATAAAGGTCTTCATCCATATTGTCTTTACGTTGAGTAAGCTGAGGAGGAAGAGGAAGAGAAGGATTTGGTCCTGCTGTCTCAAGTGTAGTGGAAGTGGAAGAAAATCTGCGTGTAAATGGACCCACACAGTTGAAACCCATCACAGCTGCAGTGTGAAAAACTTTGAGGAAGGTTAGCTGCTTCTGTCAGAGTCCTCTGGAATAACCAGTAAGTGGAGCCTGAGACCCTCTGTATAATGAGTTTTCTTTCTTATGGGATGCAGATAGGATTTAAATAACTATGAGCATTATCTATTATTTTTAAGCAAGGTTTATATAGATATTTGTGCCTCTTCTCAAAGATAAACTGCACATCTGCAAAAAGACAGAACAAACACCATTTGTAAATTCCCTATTGAAAGTGCTTCTTGATTTAAAAATTATGTTTACTTTTAAAATTATGTTTAAAAATTATATTTCTAAAAGAGTACAAGAGACCTGGGATAAGAGTTATGACTGGGTGCCATGATGGGACCACTTTCTCTGCTATCAGGAAAGTAATAAAAGGGAGAGAATGTCTTCTCTCTTACCTTTCCAGGCTCACAGAAGCAGGATTACAGAGCAAGGACAACCCTGGGCCATTTCCTCATTGCAGAGAGAGCAGCTCCGCTGGAGGTGTTTTTTTTTTTTTAATGAAGGTGAAGAACACCAGGCGGCAGGTAGGAAAAGTGCTGGGACAATCTGGACATTACTGGGTACCACACTGAGGAAGAAATAAATGGAGAGTGGAACACATCTCAGTCTCTTGGTGTCTTATAATTTTGACTTTATTGTAGTAAACAATTGTAATACAGTGTGGTCATGGCAGTCCCTAAAATAGTTGGGATCAGATTTTATTGAATTTAAATGCTAGACTAGGACTGTAGGTTTTGTTTTAAGAGACAAAACTCCTGAGGAATTGGTACTTTTTGTTCATGCTGTTCTTCTAATCACAAGAATGAGTTGCTCAGAGTCATATATTAAAACTTATTTGATGTTTATGTGAAAACTGGGTTTGTAAGAGAAGAAACTTCAGGCCCTATGCCCATGTAATTGGTAATATTTTCACTATAGAAAGACAGTTTTCTAATGTGCTCTAGAACTTTTAAAGGTAACTTGTTTTTTATAAGTTTTTTCTCTCATATATATTAGAAGATCTTGGGTTGATTTAAACATATTTTTCTGGCAAAGACCTTCATAAGTTAAATAGGTATATTTTCCAATCTGAGCTTGACTAAGAGAGTTTCAGTCATAGTACTGTGACTGGAATATATAATTCATGCATATATTAAAGGAAATTACTGTTTAATATGGATTCATAATGATATTGCCATCAAATTTTATGGATCAGTAGAGATTATCAGACTTTCTGGAACTGTGTTGTTCTTATAAAGGCCTTAGGTATAGAATGAATATGTTATTTCCTTTTACTAACCACAAGGGTCTACCTAGTGGATGACAGATAATACAAGCTTTCATGTTACATTACTCAGTGTCAAAAGGAATCTTAGATGCTTTCCCTATTCCTAAATGTGTTTATTTCTTAATGAGAAAGTTAGAATGTGGTATTTCAACAGTCCTGGAAAATCAATCTATCTGTCATCATTCAGCTGAGACCACCACATGAAATAAAATACTAAAATGGTTCCCAACAAGATTTATAATTAGAATTACTGGGCAGTTTTAAAAAATCTTGAGCAAGACCATTCAAAAATTCTGATTCTGTAGTTCTGGTATAGCCATGAACTCCATTTTTTAAAAATAAAACCAAGGTTGCGAAACACTGCTATATAAGATCATGAGGTAGCATACAATAGAAATAGAAATACAATAGAAAATAGAAATAGGAAATTTCCTGTTTATTTTGCTTTCTATTTTGTCTGAAAGAACACATGAAAAAACTAAGTGATACTTTTAAAGATAATGAGTAATCAATGAAAATTAATATAAGCAAAAAAATAAACATTATAAGAGTGAACCAAGTATTATTTTTATTTTATTTTTTAAAAAATTGTGCTAAAATATATATGACATAAAATTTACCATTTTAACCATTTTTAGGTGCACAGTTCAGTGGCATTAGATACATTCACATTGTTGTATAACTGTCAGCACTATCCAATTCCAGAACATTTCATATTCAGAAACTGAAGCTGTGCCCACTAAAAAATAACTCCCCATGCTTCTCCTGACAACCACCATTCTATTTTCTTTCTCTGAGTCTGACTGTTCTAGGTCCTTCATATAAATTGGATCATAAAATAATTGTCCTTTCATCTTGGGCATACTTTACTAAGCATAATGTCTTCAAGTTTCATCCATGTTATAGTGTGTATAAGTAATTTCATTACTTGGTAAGGCTGAATAATATTCTGTTGTGTGTATGTCTGTCTATATATATATATATATACACACACACGCTACATTTTGTTTATCCATTTATCTTTTGATGGACATTTGGATTGTTTGAATTGTTTCCAAATCATTATTGTGAATAAGACTGCTATGAACATTGGCATATAAATATCTATTTGAGACCCTGCTTTTATTTCTTTAGGGTATATACTCAGAGGTGGGATTCCTGGGTCATATGATAATTTTAAGTTTAATTTTTGATGAATTGTCATACTGTTTTCCATAGTAGCTGTACCATTTTACATCCTCATCAGCAATGCACAAGGCGAACCAAGTCTTCTTACCTCTAAAATAACATATTAACCCTTTGGCAGAAACTGTCTTCCGGTTCTTTTGTACTTTTCCCCTTAAAGAACAAAAGCCCTGGTGTGGTGTTTACTACATACTAAATACCTCACAAAGGCTGAAAACTAGCAAGTATTTATCATTTGCTTGCCTTCACTCAAATACAGATTATTTATGTGGTTGTAAACTCAAATGTTACCAAAAGTTTGGCACTTGTCCCCAAGGCCACATCAGAAGAATGAAGACAAGTGGTTTGAGGAAAAGGAAAGAGAAGCTTATTAATTTGCTGGCATGTGAGGAAGATGGCAGACTCTCATCTTAAAATACCTCAGTCCTCTCTATAAGCAGAAATACAGAGCTTTTAAAGGGAGTTTTCAGCTTTGGGCTATTGCTGCTTAACTGTAGCATCTCTGGTGAAGACAATCTCATGACCTCTGCCCGGACAATTCCACTAAACCATCTCCTGTGGTACGAAGAACAAAGGATACTCCCCTGCCCCTCTGATTACTGGTCTCAGGCAGGGCTGAAGGTTTTAATTCCCCAAAAATTCCCCAAAAGAGTTTTGGGGGGGAGTATTTAAAGAGACAATTCATAAAGCATTTTACCCTATTTCAGGCTATTCCCTCTGTTACACAGAATGTAATAATTTACTGTTGGAGCACTGTCTGGAAGTCAAATATGATTCTGAAACAAATAGAGGTGAATTTATCCATCACTGTTAAATTGGAATATTTCTAGTGCCAGCACATTTATGGAAGCATTTTTGTGTTAATGTTGACTACTTCTTGTAATGCCTTTTATATATTAACTATGTGTCATTAAATATTGTCTGTGTGTATGTTTTGTAAGCAATTTCTCAAAATCTTGAAAAATGTAAACTTTGAACAGTTAAAGAAATCTGAAAAATATTTTGGATTGTAATAACAATGACAAACTGAAGAGACATTTATGGCTGCATAGAACCTGTCATCATTGTGTTTTCCTTTTTCTGTGGCTACTAGGAGCCTCAGAGATAAATTTAATATTCAATATTAGTAACTACTTTTTAATTTCAACAGCCTTAACACGTGCGTGCCTACTAACATATGGAATTAAGAATCAAAAATTATTTTTTGTGGCAAATAGAATGTATAAAAATGAATTAATGAAATAAACCAAAGCGTAAATATAAACAGAATTATATAGCTTATATAGCTTTTTCTAAAATCTATATTTTCACTTGGTTGCCAAGTTTGGATAATTTTGGGATGTATAGGCCTGTAAGGATAACCAAGACCTCAGGACCAACATCGTATGTCAGGCTTTGGGTTTGGATTTTAGAATTTACACTCTTACCGAATATATAGTCTTGAAAAATGTTATTAGTTTATACTTTTGTGTATACCCTTGTTTAGGTATAAAAAATGATATTCATGACTAATTTAAGGGTCTTTGATTTAGGCATTATTCGTTCTCAATTTATGAATAAATAATATATAAAATGCTTCTAAGACCAAATGTAGTAAAATAAATCTAGTTTTTTGGATTTAATTTACTAAATGAAATTCTATTTGTCACTAAAAGCATATACTAGGGGGGAAAATTCATAAACTTATTAAAAATGTCTCTTTTATCATAAAATTACTCCCTTGTATTTTTAGTTAAATAAAGGAATTAGGAGAAATTTATACATTAAGTTGTAGTATTTTTTACTTTATAAATAATGATAATGAAACATATATCAATCATTGAATCTAGTCATCTTTATGTGTTTTATCTCAGCTCATATAATTTATATTGTCATCACAATGGTCTCTTCATTCTATAGAGATTTTCTTCAACACATACTATTAATGTAAGGATCTCTGTCCATTATCAGTTTTAGGGAGTTTATTCATTCCTGAGGACAGTGGAAGTTGCTTGGAAAGCATTTGGGGCTTTGCTTAGAAGCATGGCTTAGAAAGCATTTGGGGCTTTGCTTGGAAGCATGACTTACAAAGCATTTAGGGCTTTGGGGTCTGAAGGACTTAGGTTGTAATTCCATCTCTGCCATTTGCTTAGGGGCTATGAGGCAATGATGAAGTTACTTAAGCTTTCTTGAGCTACATTTTCTTTGTTTGTAAACTAATGTTACAATATGTGGTTCATAGGGTTATGGCAAGCATTTAGTGACTTAATATGTGAGGCCTCTGCTCAAGCTAGACACTTGATCCATGCTAATTATTATGGCTAATAAAGATAAAAATAACAATAAGCTTATTAACATTCAAATAGCAACATATCATAGTAACTATGGGGGATATGAAAAGTACCCTTTTTATGTATATAATAAAAATCAGATATTGTTGAAGGCACAATCATGCTCAACTAAATTTAGTAAGAATCTAAAGAAAAAGTGTAAGAGATTTGTTGTTATATATTAATAAAACTAAAGGATTTACTTCTGCAATGGATTTTGATCTACTTAATAAAATCCATTAAGTAAATGAGGTACCCCAGTGATATTTATGTAATCATTAATGAAAAAATTATCCAAAGGGACTTTGGATAATATATTTCTTCACATTTTTTGTGAAGAAATATATTAATATATGACAATGTGGTATTTTTGCATAATGTGTGTGGTATTAGCACTGCAGTATCAAATATATTCAGCACCAGATACTAAGGATTCAAAATTGGGTGACCATCACCATTACTAGGGAAGAAAACAAAGTCAATGAATAGGAAATATAGAACTGTGAAAAAAAATTAGAATTTTTGCCTCTATACTATGAATAAGATTTCTTTAGAAAATTTACTTAGGAGTCCAATTTTAAGATTACGTGTGTGTGTGTGTTCGATGGGGGTATATTCTGAGATTAGACAATTTCTTACTTGTGCGAACGTCATTGTTCTTACATGAACTTAGATGGTGGAGTCTACTTACTACACTCTTAGGTTATATGGTATCGCCATTATAATCTTATGGGATGCCAATCATATATCAGTTTTTCTGAAACGTTGCTATGCAGTGCATGACTGTATATATACAGTCAAGGGAGAATTTGGCTGAAATGAAGACAATATGAATAAAGAGTACAAAAATACATTTAAAAATAAGACTTCTTTTAAGATAAAATATCAGGTCACAGAGTGATATTTAGATTTTAATTATATAATTTTTATTATAACGTTAAGTATAATTGCTTTTTTTTATGACACTTTAATGTGTTTAAACTGGATTATTACTATTTTATGCTGAAAGCAAATATTTATTTTGTAGACAAGCTGGGAATAATTAAGGAAAATATTTGTGCATTTTACCTGCTCTGTATCCTTTACTTTAGCAAAGTAATTTGACCTTATTTTCCCTTAAATAATATTACATATGTTTAAATTATTTTTAGTGTAAGTGGATTGAGCAAATATAACCCAAGTCTGCAGACATAGTCTCTGCTTACATTCGAATTTTCACCACATTTTAATGGTATATCTAAGTCACTATTAACATTTATGTTTGTTTCCCTATTTATAAACCTGAGAACTTTAAATTTTGTTTAGAAACATATTGTGCTTTATAGATGATTACTTTTTCACTTTTTGGAGATTTAATTAAAATAATCCTACTTTATGTATATGTGGCCTTTAGAATTTGCAAAGTCTTTCATATGTAATCTCAATTACCTCTCACAGCCACCCTGTGATGTGGTAAGGGATTACTTTCACAGTTTTATACATGTTGAAATTAGACTCCCTGGTTGCATTGCTAGTAATTATCAAAATTGAGTGTTGGTCTCATTATTAGAATCGGTTTGTGCATAACAGAAGTTATAAAGTCTGTTGCCTCCAGTGGCCTAGGAGTGAATGTGAATGAGTGAAGCAGACTGACACATGACGTTGGGGAGTGAAGTGGTAAACTGGAAAACATGTCTTGTCTGAAAGGAGCAAACAAGATTTCAGTGTAAGTCTGTTTGCCTTGAGCAACTCTGGGCATAAGGTTACCAGAGTTTTCATTTTTTAAGGGAAGCTCAAAATCCAAATTTTATGTGGTGTGCCTTCGTTTTAAATGTTGACAACTAATTCAAGAGTTGATAAAGCGTGGTCAAAGCCATATATCTGAGAGCTGCTGCCACTGCCCATTTACAGTATGTGTGGGGACGCTAGCATGAAGTGGCAGAGATCCAAATCACATTTTCTAAGATTGACTCACCATCTATGGCCTATGGAGGTGTTTAGTGACAATCTTTATGACTTGACTTCCTTGATAGACTGTTTATTCTTTCATGTGTTTAACCCAAATATATTGCATGCTAACCATGTACCTGCACTGTGATGCAAAGAAGAATATCATGTAGTGTTTGCCCTCAAGTCTCATCTTAGAACATCTAGGAGGTAATACAAGTCTGTAAACAGGAGATATTGCAAGCAAAATGGAAAGATTCATAGCAGAGTTGGCATTTGAAAATACATATTTCCTGTGTAAACCATACCCCCTTTACACAAAGGTTAAGGGTGGTATATGGGTGTGTAAGTACAGTAGTCCCTTACTATCTGTGGTTTTGCTTTCAATGGTTTCATTTACCTGCAGTCGACAAGAAGAAGTGTGAGTGTAATACAATAAGATATTTTGAGGGAGAGAGAGAGAGACTACATTTAAATAACATTTATTGTAGTTTATTTTTATAATTGTTCTATTTTATTATTATTACATTGTTAGTTATTGTTGTTATCATAACTAAGTATATATAGGAAAAAACATACCATAAATATATAGTGTTCAATACTATCCACCGTTTGAGACATCTACTGAGGGTCTTGAAATACACCCTCTGCAGATAAGAGTGGAACTACTGTAAACAGATATCTACCCTAAACATATATTTTATGTTTCCGTAAACTCTTCCTCATACAGACAACCCTAAAAAGAAAAATATCACTTTATTTTTTATTAAAAAACATGATTTTCAGTATAGTATTTCCTTGTCCTGGTTAATTAGCATAATACTAGATTGAACATCTAATAATTACAACCTAGATTTTCTGAATCTGTTTATTTTCTAACCATACTTTTATTATTTTTCATTACTTGATGCCACAAAGGGCTTTGACACATATACCTTTATTGCAAGACATATTTGATCTTTGAAAATGTGAAGATACAAAATGTATAATAGATTAAAAATTGAAATTATGTATGTTTTTAAACTCTTGCATGCTTGTAGATGTAGAGATACACACATGTGTATGTGTGGTGTGGAGAGAGAGAGAGGGTGAGAGGGGTTAGTTTTATATCTATCAATGAGTTGCACTGAGACCAGTGATAAAAACCTGGTGTAACTGATTGTATTCTGTCAGAGAGTTCAGAGCCTAGTTTGACATGTAGTCTTAGTAATTAGATTGGTGTATCTGTGGTTTTCTTCTTCTTGGTCCTGATTTTCTAATTATATTTTATATATACACCTTTATATCATATACCTTTGCATTATACTCTGATTATTTAAGTTTTATTTTCAATACTCTGAGAAGTTATGTATATCTTTGTTGTGGTCACCATTATATTTTTATTGGAAACAGGCTAGAGGGAGACAGGGAAAGAATAACAAAAAGAAATATGCCACCCCCAGGCACATTCACACACACACACACATGCACGCGCACGCACAAGATATTGAGTGGAGTATAACTTAGTCCAGTTTTTCTCAAATCGCAGAATGTGTTCATATGTGAGCTGAATGTGAGACCTAGGGTTCCCATATCCCAGATCTTTTTATCATAAATACTACATTGTTTTAGACTGAATATTAAAAACTTTTTGTTTCTTTCTGGCAAGATATAACTCATATCTGTCTTAAATACAACAAAACATTTCCTGTAGATTTTCTGAGACTTAGATGCATTAGAAAGCACATAGAAGAAGGAAAATGTATAAATCCACTGTGATAAAGCTATTTCAGTATAAGTAGCAAGTCAATAATTAGACAATAGTAATTGCTATGGTAACAAACATTTTTTAAACTATTTTTTCATTCATTCTGTGCAATGAACTGAACATTGTGATGGTGGTAGAATGTAGTCTGGGGATTGGGGGGTGGATTTTAACATTTATCCAAAGGTACCTTCTATTGATAAGAACCTATCTGTGTATGTATTTTTATCTTTGACATTGCTGTGAGGGACTTTAAATGTATATAAAATATTATTTCTCAAATAAAATTCTTCAAGATCTTCCATGTAAAAAATGACCAAGTAAGTGTGCAAAACACTGTATATCCATTTTCTTTATTAGAAATTCACAGCTCATGTAAGCATATTAAAGTTTCTCAGTATGCTCACCAGTATGTTGAAAAGCTGTGGAATTTAGTTTAACCTAGTATTTCCCCACATTATTTGGCCATTGGCCAGTTTTCTCCTAACAGCTGTGTTGACATCTCTTACAACTAGTGTTCAGAAGACACTAAGTAAAAATCAGGTTTGAAGCTGTGGAATTTCTCTTAAGAAAGTTATTTTTACCCTTTTCAGTATTATTGTAACAGAAAATGTAATCATAGTTGTAATTGCCAACTATTGCTGAAAAATGAGATTTATGTTATAAGAAATTATGAGTAGAGAAAATCTCAATTATTTGTAGAAGAAATTAGCAATGCAAAAATTAGCATGCAAAATATGAGGAGACATAAACAGAAAGGCTCTAAAATGCCAGGCTTTGATGAAATTGTTTTCCTTTACAGATTTATGCATTGATTGATTAATTTATGATGCCTTATAAAAGTAACTCTATGTGAAAATAATTTATTGCAGTTAGCCTGATTCTTTTTTCCCCTGAATTTGGCCCTATTCATTTATTTCATCTTTACTAGAAGAACAACTGACCAGGTTCTCTAATAAAAGCCTTTTTGGGGACTAGGCACAGTGGCTTACGCCTGTAATCCTAGCATTCTAGGAGGCCAAGGTGGGAGGATTGCTTGAGGTCAGGAGTTTGAGACCAGCCTGAGTAAGAGTGAGACCCATTCTCTACAAAAAATAGAAAAAATTAGCTGGATGTCATAGCATGCTTCTGTAGTCCTAGCTACTTGGGAGGTGAGGCAGGAGGATTGCTTGGGCCCAGGAATTTGAGGTTGCAGTGAGCTATGATGATGCCACTGTATTGTAGCTCAGGTGACAGAGTGAGACCCTGTCTCAAAAAATAAAATGAAATGAAATGAAATAAAAGTCTTTTTTGGTGTATCTTTACCTTTTTCAGGAATAATAAATACCCTCCAACCTGATGTAACTTTTGCTCATATGTCCTATTCTTTTTTTCTTTAGCTTTTTATCACTTTGGAATTCTGCTACCATTTTGAATGTGATTTAAAAAGTATTGTTCATGAAATTTGATATGTTCATGTACTGTCATTGACCTCAAAATTTGCTGCTGTATTGTCATTAAGGCTTATAATTAAGTTCCTTGGTAACCAACACAGTAATTGCTGCTTAATGCCTATTTTAGATTCATCTAGGGCAGTTATTGGCTTTTAGAAAGTTAATAATTAGGGGGACAACTAAGGTTATTATGTAGTCTATGTGAGAGGCAAACTAACCCTTAGATGGATATATGCAACTTGTAATAAAGTCAGTACTGCATATGGACAAACAATGACAGGAAAAGGCATTGAAATTTGAAAAGTAGTTTTTGAGCATCTTGTACTGATAGTTCTTTGTATTTATATTGCACTCTTTAAAACCTGGTTATATAAATGCTTGCTTTCTTTTTTTTTAAAAAATTAAAGCAATAAATTAGGCTTTATTAATCCCGTTGTTTGAGAAGAAGAAATTGAGCCACTGGTAACGCTGAGTGATTTACTAAACCAAATATCATGTATATAATAAAGGGACAGAGCTCAGGCTGAATCAGTTGTTTGTTCTTTTATATATATATATATATATATACACACACGCATACATACATATGTATAGTTAGGATTTCATGTCCTTCAAATCATATGCAAAGAGTATATTCTATTTTCTAATCACTGCCTACTCAAAGTTTGAATTAGTGGCTTTTGCCAACTTCTTTATTTTTAAATGAAAGTTTAAACTAAATTTATTCATTAAAATATAACACACATGTATATGGGAAAGTGAAAAAAAATTCTATGTTTAAAATTCAATGAAATTTTACAAAATGAGCACAACCATGTAATCCCAAGTCAAAACAGAGTATTTTACCAGCACCCTAGAAGCTTATCATATACATAGATGAGAATAGAACACAGAACACACCAACTATAGGCTGGGTGCCGTGGCTCATGTCTGTAATCCTAGCACTCTGGGAGGGTGAGGCAGGATTATTGTTTGGGCTCAGGAGTTCGAGACCAGTCTGAGCAACAGTGAGATCGTCTTTACTAAAAATAGAAAAATTAGCCTGTTGTTGTGGCGTGCACCTGTAGTCACAGCTACTCGGGTGGGGTTGGGGGCTGAAGCAGGAGGATCACTTGAGCCCAGGGGTTTGAGGCTGCAGTGAGCTACCATGACCACAGCGCCATGGCACTCTACCCAGGGCACAAGAGTGAGACTCTATCTCAAACAAAACAAAACAAAACAAACAAACAAACAAAAAAACACTAAGAAAGAAAAGAAAATAGAAAGTGCAAAATCATACTACATTCAGTTAAGACCCTATATGAATCAGAAGACATCATTAAGAGAGTGAGAAGGAAAAGCATAAGAGAAGATATTTATAATACAGATTTCACAAAGGACACATCTATATCAAATATAAAGAATTTCTAGAAATCAAAAAGAAAAATAACAACCCAACTGAAAAATAGGCAAAAGGCTTAACAGATATTTTATAGAATAGAATCTCTAAAGAGCCAGTAACCATATGAAAATGTGCTCATTCCCATTAGTTATCAAGAAAATGCATGTAAAGCCCATTAAAATGCTACTACACACCCACCATAATGATTACATTAAAAATGACAAAAAATATTGGCATAAAGGTGGAACAACTTGAACTCTAATACATGCTGGTGGAAATGTAAATTAATGACACCACTGTGCAAAACTGGCAATATCTACTATAAATGAACATACACATACCCTGAGTTCCAGTATACATATTTTTTTCCTAAAAGTTATGTACAAGAATGTTCACAATAATGCTGTTTGTTACATAGCCTCAAGCTGGAAACAACCCAAACATCAATCCAAAGTAGAATGGATAACTAAATAATGGTAACTCATATAATAGAATGCTGCAAGTAATAAAAAGTAAACAAGCGCTTCTTTCATATTTTTCTTCTGTTTATTATCTTTGGGCTGTTGTTCCTTATTTCCATGTTTTTATCTGTTTTTTTTTAATTGGGAGAGCAGGCATTGGAGTGGAATATATGTAAGGATTTCTGTCTTTTGGGAGCTGACAATTTAGTAGGAGAGCAAACCATGTAAAAGAAATACTTTAATATCAAGTGTAATGCATTAAGTGTTAAGAGAGAGACTGAAACTCATGCTCTGTGATTTCAGCATAGGAGATAATTTTCTTAGTGGTGTCACTAGGTAAGATTTCATAGGGGAGGTAACATGAGCTGCTTCTTGAATTAATAATATTAATAGCATTTATATACAGATGATAGTGGAATGGCTAGAGTTTAGGGAAGTGTTCAACAAAAAGCTTGACAAATATTTTGTGAACAAATATTGGAAGGTCTTTAATGTTATTGTATTAGAGAAAAACTCATTAACTTATGTAAATTGATAATATTGAGAAAGAACTAATTTATAACTTTAAAGCATATGCATAAAATCATGTTTTATTCTTCCTTCCCAGTTCTTCTACCTAATCTCATTGATGCTTTAGAATTCTGAGCTTCTGTGAATCTGAGAAATGCATAGAATATACACAAACATTTTCCACTCACTTATTTCCAGGAAAATAGCTACAGTTTTTCTCAGGATTTATTTTATCTAGGCTGCTTCCTCTCTTGGTGTGTCAAAATATTTATTAATAGCTTGGTTTTCTTTTTGTGTGTTAGAAAGGTAGTTTACATCATTTATGTCCTTGGCTAAATTTCTCTTGCCATACAAAAAAGGAGAAAGTGGTCATATCCTTTTATTTGCATTACACTCCGATATACTTTTGATAAATCATAAAAATTTTATCAAGGTCTCTGTGTATGCCGCACTTTTTCTAAAGTTATTAAAGCACACTTGGGTGCCCAATAAATATTATCATAATAAGAGTTAAAATTACTATCAGAAATAAAAATTTATAAAGAACATTTAACCTTTCAAAGTTTTTGTTATTTTCTGATTTGAAAAATCAAGATTAATCAGAGATTATTATAATGAAATCAATGATCATAAAATTAAGAATTTTTGTTGTCTGGCAGTGAATTGGAAAGGGCTAACAGCATTACTAGAGAGTTTTCTTTTTCTCAAGTGCTATAATTATTCCTCAGAAATAACTAGCAAAATACTTTCAGATACATGAGATCTGGCAAAAAAGTGATCCTGCTATTTTAGTAAACATGTCAGAAATGCATATCTAAGCAAGAGTTATCCTTCAAAAATCTCAAATTGAGAAGCTGCTTTTATGTTCTACCATTGTTCCTTTAGCTCAAATCCTTATGGAAATTACCCACTTTTGAATTGATCCCGGGACTAGTTTATGAGCCTTGTAATAAAGTTATCTATTTTTGATTTTTTTTACTTTTAACCAAAACTAGTATTGATTGCATGCATATTATTTTTTAAATAAAAAATTGATGCAATTTAAAGGGAATTCATCGTTATCTGTGAAGACATTGTAAAATGGTAGTAACTAAGAGGGGTAATTTCTTAGATTTCTGGATAAATATTTAGAGCAATAATAGCAGTCATTCAAATCATTGCTGTTGGCAAATATTTGCTTTAGAGTGTTACCGTAAACTAGATAAACCTCAATAGGCATCCTATCAAAGATGATTTGAACTTTCTTCAGGTGGTACTAATGAATATTCTGTAAATATTACATGGTGAAAAGATAGTGATGAAGCACTTTGATAAATAACAAATAATCAGTAGGTATTAGCTATTATTTTAAAGTGTCCCTTTGAATATTTTTTCCAAGCTAATTATTAAAATCTCTAATTTTTAATAAAAATGAACTATAACATAACCTTATTTAAAGTGAAAAATAGAATAATAATTCAGATAATTTAATGTGACTTGCTTTATATTGGAAATGTACTTTGTATGTTTAGCTACTAAACTTATACCATTAACTAATGAAGAGGATTTAATCTACCTTATTTTATCAGTTTTAAAATGCAGTGTTTTAAAACACATTTTAACGTCTCTGACATCAGAACATGCCCTGCCACCAAGGGTGTGTTAAGATCCCTAGCATTCAGGCAGGGGTGGCAGTGTAGTTGCTGTTGCCGATGCTTGCATACACTTGTCATAGATACTCATATTATCATCACTTCAATTGAGTTATGTGTATTAGCGGTACTTTACACATGTTGACTTTAATTATTGTTTAAAGTGTCTTCAGAAATATTAGAATATGGTTTGGCATTGAAGTGAAAAGTTATTGTGTGCACAGAAAGTGCCGGCAAAAGAGTGACTGAGCATACATGTTGTATCAATGACGCAAATATCATTGGAGGAGGAAGCTCAACTTCATATTTTCTTGCAAAGCAGCAATCAAGTATTAAATATTTTACATAGACCAGGTAAGAAAAAATACCATGAAGTAGGTGAAACTATTAAATTTTGTTACTAAGGTTTTCAGAAAAGAATAACCCATGATGCACAGAGAAACAATTGAAGGAGAGAGAAATTGCCAAATCCCTCAGAATAGGTAAAATAAATTTCAAAGCAGACAGTCTAGCATGATCGATTCATGCATTGTGCGTGTTGTGGAACTTATTTTGACAAACTTCCTAATGACTTTGAAGAAGCTTCTTACTTCCAAGAAGATATGTTTTAATTGAGAAAAACAATAAAAATATGAGTGTTGTCAAATAGAGAAACAGCATCACGGCATCAAAAATCACAGAATTGGGATTAGCAAGGTTCCAGATTAAATTGTTAGTTTTTCAAGGATATGAAAAGCAGGTCAAGATCATCTTCTCTAAAATTATTTTTTTAAACCTACATTATAAAGCATCTGCTTGCTATTTCCATTCTCTTTCCTGTATTCTAATCCCCCCTTTTTATAATTTTTACTTTTTGTTATAAAAATTTCCAAACTACAAGTAGAGTCATATAGTGAACTGCCATGTACACTCCCTTCAATAATTATCCACATAAATAAGGCCAATCTGTTTCATCTAGACTTTCTACATCATCCTTACTTTATCCTGGCACCTCCAAACCGTTAATTTAAAATAAATCTCAGATATCATACACCTTCATCCATAAATAAACATACAATCCTTAAGAAATAAGGATTCTTTTCTTTAACATAACTATAACACAATTATTATGTCTAAACAGTTAATTCCCTAAATCAAATATCCGGTATTAAATGTCACCCAATTTTCTTACAAATGATTTTTTTAGAATACATTATTTTTGAGAGCAGTTTTAGATTTACAGAAAAACTGAGAGGAAGATACAGAGTGAGAGGAAGATACAGAGGTGTTCCATAGACTCCTGCCCCAACACACGCACAGCCTCCCCTGCTATCGACATCCGCCACGACAGTGGTACATTAGTCTACAATTGATGGAGCTACATTGATGCATCATTATCACCCGAAGTTCATAATTTACGTTAGTGAACTTGTTGTACATTCTGAACACCATCTAAATCTGAATAAATTTATAATGTAATGTATCCGTATTATAGCATCATACATGAGTACTTATGCTGCCCTAAAAATTCTCTGTGTTCTGCCCCTTCATCCCTGGTTTCCTGATGAGCCCTGACAACCACTGAGCTTTTTATTGCCTCCATAGTTTTGCCTTTCCCAGAATGTCTTATCACTGGAATCACACTCTATGTAGCCTTTTCCGATTGGCTTCTTTCACTTAGGAACATGCATTTAGGTTTCCTCCATGTCTTTTCATAGTTTGGTAGCTTTCTTTTTAATGCTGAATAATATTCCATTGTCTAGATATACCACAGTTTATTTATCTGTTCACCTACAGAAGGATATCTTGGTTGCTTCCGAGTTTTGGCAATTCTGAATAAAGCTTCTGTAAACATCTGTGTGTAGGTTTTTGTGTGGATGTGATTTCAACTCTTTTGGATAGGCAGTACGATTGCGGGATCTTATGGTAAAGAGTATGTTTAGTAGAAACTACCAAACTGACTTTCAAAGTGGTGTACTATTTTGCAGTCCCACCAGTAATGAATGAGATTTCTTGTTGCTCCACATCCTCATAGCATTTAGTGATGTAGTGGTATATCTGTGTTGCTTTAGTTTGCATTTCTCTGATGCCATAACATATGGAACATTTCATTTGCTTATTTGCCATCTGTATATTGTCTTTGGTGAGGTGTCTATTAAAGTCTTTGGCTTATTTTTTTAATGAGTTGTTCATTTTCTTATTATTGAGTTTTTAAAGTTTTTTGTATATTTTGGATAACAGTTCTTTATCAGATATGTTTTCCTTCAATAATCATTACTTTTGAAGGCACAGAACATTTTGTGGAAAATTAGAGATGTTTATGACTCTGAGTAGAAAGAGATTCTGAAGATTTAGATTCTGAAAGCGAATACCTTAACAAATTTACTTAGCTTATGTTTTACATTTTGTGTTTGAACAGACAAGTATGTCATAAAATTATGCCTTAGTAGTTTTTTCAATAAGTATACAATGAAAATTTTAAGTAATGAGAAAGCATTGTGTAATGGTTTGATATTCATTTCTCATTTTGTACTTAAGAAATGGTGCATCTACAACTGGTGACATCTTGGAGTTGATGGAAATATAGTGTGAAGAATAACAAAAAATATATAAACAGAGTTTTAGAGTAAACATCACTTTGCTATAAGACTCCACTGTTACCTCTCATTACACTATATTTCCATTTTTTACCTTCTTCTTGTGTGGAAGTTGTGATATTTGATGATCTTTTTTTCCTTTTCTATCAAAATTTAGTGTATATAGTTATTTGTATAGATTCTCAAAAATTATAGTTGAGGGTAGTGATTAATTCCAATCTATTGCTTCTTTATGTCCTTAATTGTTGCACATAGGGTGCATTTTCTGAGCAGCTATGATATAAAAGTAATAAGGACCATTCCTTCATCCAAATAAATGACCTTTAAAATTTATGTTGGAATTAATGTCATTATAATTTGAAATCAAAATTATATACTATCATTAATATATATTATCATTAATTCATTATTCATTTTCTAACTTTGTATTATTTTCATTAATTTAACATAGAAGTAAAGAGAAATATGAGCATGTTTTCTGAACTTTCCAATATGAGTGTATTATATATTTCTAAATTTTGTTTTCAATTGAAGATCTAGTTCATATTCTTTACTATATGTATTTGAATAGAAAAGATAGAAAGAACTTAGAAGACTGAACTCTTAAAGGGTAAGAGCAATAGCAGAATCATTTTATATTCCCAGATCAGCTTAGTGGTTATCAGATAACTGTGCTGGTTCTTTTCTGTTTGCCTCTTTAGATCCATCCTCCTTTCTACCTTGCTCTGAGCCCTGGAAGGTTGATCTCCATGGACTGCATCTTCCAAACTCTCCACCTTCTAGCTTTCTCCTCAGTTCAGCCAGTGGGAGGCAGAGGCCAGTATTTGGAGGGTGGGAGGAGAAAGAGGTCAGGTTATTTATCCCTACCTCCATGGGGCTATGTTTGACAGATGGAAACAAACCCATCTACCCATGCCTGCATCTTCTGTCATGTAGCTCTTTTCAACAGTTCCCTCTCTTACTAGGCCCAGTCACATTGCTTCCCTCTTTCGCTCTTTAAGACCTAGTGGTTTCCTATTGTGGTTAGTCCCTGTGTGCTTCATTGTTGGTGCCCTTAACCGTGCCCTCGTTTCTCTTTGAATCTGTCCTCTGTTTACTTCTGGGACCCTGCTTGAAACATCTGGTATTCAGTTTTAGTTCTTTGAGACAAAGTTTTGAAATGAATGTAAGAATCTGAATATACAAAATACGATAAATGCTTTCATTTTAAAAAGAAGATATTAGAATAATGCATGCCATGTGTTATAAGACATTGAGAATTTAATATGTAGCTACTGTTCCAGAATAGTTTCCAATTTTATATTTACAAGTATATGTTTATAATAGAAAAATATGTTTTTATTAAAAAATATAATGGAAGGAAAATTTATTATAGTGATTACATTTGTGAATTTAGTTAAGCTAGTCAGATGTCTCAACTTCCCCAATGTTTTTGCTATCTTTCTTGGCTGAAAAAATGCAATTTTCACTGAATAAGTTAACCTTATTCAGTGTTAAAATATGCATTAAGGATTTTCTTTTCTTTTTTTAAACAGAATTTCCAGATATTGTATCATTGTCTTTATTTTGGAAAGTCATTATTATTTGTACAGTTTATTCATTAGATATAGAAAGTTAAATCACCAAGGTATAAAGTGATTTATTCAAAATCATAATAGTTGCTAAAAGTTTGTAGGTGGGTTTTGAATATCAGTTTTAAAATATCTTGATTCCCTTTTTAGTATGATAATAATTCGCTGCATTTCTGAGGACATGAAAGGATGATTGATCAAAAATGTACACATTTTTAAAAGTTAATTATTAGACATTCCTCATTTCCGCCTTTGTTATGAAAAATTCATCTGAAATGAATGGTAATTTCCTTATGGGTGTTCTAATGTAAATAAAGAAAGGAAATAAATTGTATTTTTTTAATAAATAATAACCTAATTTTTGCCTTATTATTAAAGCTAAGAAAATGTATTCATTTTTGGAGCAAGGGCAATAATATTCTGTGTTAAATAAAAAGCCATTGACCCTTTTAGAAATATAATTAGTTTATCCTAAAAGAAACATTATGTTTGAGCCTGTAATTTCTTTCAAGGATTTTAATAGGAAAGCATTATTTAGAACTCTCAAGAAAATCAATATTGAAACACTTATGTACAGAGTAAAAATAGAGTTAAATAGGGAAAATTATAACCATTACATGTATAGAGGTCTCACTGTCAATTAAGTATGCTTAAATTAAAAGATTCAGCTTCATTTACATCTTTGGCCAGTAAATTGTTCATTTGTTTGATATTGGGACTTACCTATAATTATTTTCTGAGGAAAATCTTAGCCTTATCCACGGATATTTCCCTACATGGTATCTATTTCAGATGGGTTTTGGTTAAATGTCTTTATTGTCAACACCAGAGTCCACCTACTTGATTTTTCATCAGGAACATAGTAATACTGCGTTATTCTTTGAAGATGTTATTACACAACTCATAGCTACTTAACTTTTGAGAATAGTTCATTTTTATAATTAATATTAAAGGCAAATTATTTGAAGCTTTAAAAAATCTTTGAAAATTATTTGTGGTTCATTGCTTATTCTTGGTTCTTGGTGCTAATTCAAACGTTTTTCTTACATGACACACCTGAAGGACAGAGCATTCTCCAATTGGTAACTCTTTACTAGAATGGCTGGGAACCAGGAGAAGCCTCACCTGGACAGGACATATCTAAATGTTGGGTGCACATGTAGTTCCTACAAATGACGCTGATGCCTCTTGTTGGTATTTATACTTCTCCCAAAGTTGGGAATTAATGAGACATAGTGATTACAGTGACATAGGTAAGCCATAGTTCAACTTCAGAGAGAGCCTTGGTTTTCTCATCTCTACTATGGGAATAAAAATAAAACAAAATTACAGACTTATTTTGAAGAGTAAATTAATTTATCTATTAATGCATCTACTAGCACAGGACATTATATGTACAAAGCACTCCACACTATCAATTATTATTATTTTATAGCTAATATTATTTTAAACTTTAGCACAGTTAAAGCTATTTTCATTTAGAAACGCTTTTACTGAACTCCTGAATCTTATCACAGCTTGAAATGAAGAGTATAAGCAGAATTAAATTTGCTTCTATGCTTATTATATAAAAGTTATTAAGGATACTATCAAAATTATAGTTTCTCCTTTATGAAAACTCATAGGAGAAACTTTGAACAACTTAATTAAGAACTTGCTTTCCTAATTATTCAAAAAACTTAAAACATAATTTAAACTTTTCTAGCTGACTCATGCTTATTAACAATATCAATTATTTTGCTGGTTCTGTCCTGAAGCTTATTGAGATGCAAAGGGTAAGTGAGACAAAATAACTTGACCAGAGTTAATAAAAGCATTCCTGTTGAGAGAAAAGTTAGGAATAGATAAATGAAAATAAGGTGATGTGATGGTCTACAGGAAAACAAACAATCCTCATTTTATGATGTGTACAAAAATTCTTTTCATGGAAAATTGATCTTGGCTGTGGTATTCTTGTTACATTTTAATTATTTGCTGTGATGCTTATTCAGGGCCACTGCGTATGGCCATGTTATGCTCTGTGCTACTACAGTTGGGCTATTAATAGAAGCCAGGAAGTAAGTAGCACCCCTTAAAATTGAGCAGGGCACAATCTTCATGACCTTATAAGTGGTTCTGTATTTATTATGTCCTGACATTTATGTGTTTATATAAATGACACTCATCTAACAAAGTAGGGAGGTTTTTGATGTAAGGTCATATTGGTGTTATATGGCTGCTTTTCTGTGGGAAATTTTAGTATTAGATAATATAACAATTGTTTACAAAGTATTATTTTCAAGGTAAATCACTATTGTTTAAAAATATATTCCATTGCCATTTAAAAAGAACTAACATTAATTGACTTTAAAAAAGTGAAAATTAAATGTCTATCTAAATATACTAGTGAATCATTGGAGAAAACCATATTTTTTCATTGACATTATCTTAATTCCTTTTGAAAAGCAGATGATGTAAAAATAACATGAAATGATCTATAAAATAAATTCTGAAGAATAGGTATGAGTTCTTTTTTGTATGTTTGGTGAAACTCTGACATGAAGTCATCAGGTCCTGGGCTTTTCCGCTTTGGGAGGTTCTTAATTACTGCCTCAATTCCTGAGCTTGAGATTGGTCTGTTTAAAAATTCTTTTACCTCCTGGGTGAATTGAGGATTTTCTTTTTCTGACTTAATAAAGCTCTATTCATCCATTCTTTCTTTATACATCATACTGCTAGTGTCATATCTAAGAACTCTTTACCAACCATCACCAAGCCTGTGGTCCCAAACATTCTTCCTATAATTTCTTTTAAAAAATTTATAGTTTTGATTTTTACATGTAAGTCCATGTACAATTTTAGTTAATTTTCTGTAAGGTATTAGATTTAGGTTGAGGGTTTTTGTTTTTTTGTTTGTTTTGTTTTTTGCATATGGATACTTAATTGTTCCAACATTTGTTGGAAAATCTGTCTTTCTCAGTTAATACCAATTTGATGGTGAGTACAAGTGGGGCCCATTCTTTGGGTCTTGTGTCACCTCACTTCGAATAATGGGCTCAAGCTCATTCCAGGATAATACAAGAGGTACTAACTCACTGTCATTTCTTAAAATTCAGTAATATTCCATTGTGAACAAATACCAGATTTTAACAATCCACTCATGAATTGACAGGCACTTGGGTTGTTTCCATGACCTAGCAATAGTAAATTGTGCTGCCATAAACATTCGGGTGCAGATGTCTTTATCATAGAATGTCTTGTGCTCTTTTGGATAGATGCCTAATAATGCTACTGCTGGATCGAATGGTAAATCTAATTTTAGCTCTTTGAGGAATCTCCAAATTCTTTTCCACAAAGGTTGCACCAATTTGCAGTCCCACCAACAGTGTAAGAGAGTCCCTATCTCTCCACATCCTCGCCAGCATTTGTTGTTTGGGGATTTTTTGAAAGAGGCCAGTCTCACTGGGGTTAGGTGGTATCTCATTGTGGTTTTGAT
>CAUYRT010009756.1:0-23467 GCA_963574885.1 Lepilemur ruficaudatus | reverse complement strand
TTTTTTTTTTTTTTTTTGAGACAGAGTCTCACTCTGTTGCCTGGGCTAGAGTGCTGTGGCGTCAGCCTAGCTCACAGCAACCTCAAACTCCTGGGCTCAGGCGATCCTCCTGCCTCAGCCTCCCCAGTAGCTGGGACTATAGGCATGCACCACCATGCCTGGCTAATTTTTTCTATATATTTTTAGTTGGCCAATTAATTTCTTTCTATTTTTAGTAGAGACAGGGTCTTGCTCTTGCTCAGGCTGGTCTCGAACTCCTGACCTTGAGCGATTCGCCCGCCTCGGCCTCCCAAAGTATTAGGATTACAGGCGTGAGTCACCACGCCCAGCCTTTCCTAGTTTTTCTATAAAGAACATGCATTGCTTGTGTCATCAGCAAAAATAAAAACATTAACATAAAAAGAGGGCTGAAAGCAAGCCTTCTATAGCCTTTATGCTTATAACATGTCCATAGTAATACTTTATTTTTTAACTGAGTGACTAATTCTTTTATGGTGTCCAATCACAGAGGAGCCATCTTTTCAACCATTCTTTGGGGGATCTCTGGGGATGAGGAGCTATGTAGCTGTGTGATCTCTAGGGACTTTGACTATAATATAATGTCCTTCAAACTACCAACTCTTGCACCATTGTGACCTATGATAGTTCCCAATTTTTGGACCATGTACCTCTGAGGAGGAGGGAAGGGTACTTAATGCAGAGTCCATAGATCTTTAAATGTATAAATGTTTTTCTCACTCTGTAAGTTCTAAAAGCACAGCTACTATTGTGGGTGTGAGTGGGTGAAGTGAAATTTTTTTTTAATCTTAAGACAGGGCCCTTATACCTAAAATGTTGGAAACCACTGGAATAGAGTGTTAAAATGGTGGCTATTTAATCATCAGGAAGCAAAGATGCTCAGTTCCTGCCTGTTGGATCAGGGCTTACGAGTATTTGCCCAGCACTGAAAGAGATCACCTTTATCATTTGCAAAGCTTAGTCTTTGCCACCCATTCTCATCACCTTTGTGTACATTCAGTAACTGTTAATTGGTTTATACATCTAAAATTTTCACTCATATCTCTCCTTTCTAAGCTTAGCTCGTAACATCTAAAGCCGAATATGTCTCAAGCATAGCTTATTATGTAACACTACCCTCACCCTCTACCACACCAAATTTATTCTTTCTCCTTTCTTTCCTTTCTTGCTGTTGGCAACATTATCTACCCAGCTCCCAAATTAGAAACTTTTGACTCCTTTATTTCCCTCTCCCTTCACATCCAATTGATCACCAAGCCCAATATATTAGTATTTTACCTCTCCAGTGTACCTCAAAACCATGCTGTCTGCTCCATCCTCACTGCAACTGTCTGCCTATTATAACAGCTTCTCAATGGGTTCTTCCCCTGGGAGAATCACTGCCTGCCACAAGGCAGGCAGAAGGCTCTTTCTAAAATGCAAATCTGGTCATGTCACTCCCTTACTTTAAATCTTCAGGGCCTCCCTACTATCTACAAGATAAAGCCTAGAATCCTCTGCTTGTCATTCAAGGCATGGCCCAATCTGGCCACAGCCTCATTTTCCAGCCTCGTCTTCTGTTACTCCCAACAAGGCACCTACCTTGTACTCTGGTCACGCCAAACACATTTTATTTTTATTTTCATGCTGTTTGGAATGTTCTTTTTTGTTTTATCTTCTCTGCCTGATGACAATCTTATTTCTCTTTCATGACTCACTTCAAGCACATTTCCTCTAGGGACACTTTTCTTGACATGACCAGATACAACTCACCTTTCCCTCATCTATCTCTTTACTCTATCCCGTAAATACTTCTATTATTAATGCAAATAATTCTTTATGGCCTTTATTTTCCCCATGTTTGTTCTTTCTGTATATGAACTGATCAGGGGCAGGCCCCATGTCTTTTTCCCCTATATCCCTTTTAAACTCTAGCCATCCTGGAGGAACTCACTGTTCTCTGAACATGCTATGACTTTTTGTGACATCCACCTTTACACAGGTGGGTCAGTCTGCCCAGAATGCCCTTCTCCCTTTCTCACCTTCTCTGCATAGACAAACAGCTACTCATTCTTTGAGACTCATCTCAAAGGCAGACTCTCTGAAATCTGTGCACATTATCAGATAGAATTAGCTGTTCCCCCACTCTGTACTCCCCTAACCTTTTGGTCAAATCTTGATTATAGCATTTGCCACATAAGCATTTTAATTATCAGCTTACATGACTGCCTGCCCTATCCATCACTCCCACCTCCACGCTGTGAAATCTCAGATAGCAATTCATCTTTGTGTCTTTAGCACAAAGCACTATAGGTGAACAATAAATACTTCCTTGATCAATAATTAAATAAAGTTTTTTATGGCACATGGTGGCCTGCGTAGGTCAGTAAGCTTTGAATAGTTATTTGCAAAATTGATCAGGGCACCTCTGGGTAGATGCTGGATTCATAGGCCTTTTCCAGGTCTTGATGCTAAATCTCTCCTTGATACTCTTCCAGGTACTTAATGCTCAACAGTCGGTGCACTGCCCATCCTCACCCCCCATGAGCCTTGGTTCTGATGCAACCTATGGTCATGCAGGGATGCCCTTATACCTTCCCACGATGTCATGAGTGGCGGGCAACTGACCAGTTCCATCACAGCAGTAGCCTCCGAAGCACCTGCCCCCAGCCTCAGGTAAGATTCTGATAGTGAAAGAAAGACCTGTAGAGAAATAGTGGACAAGGGATCTGTGTGTCCTTGGGGTGCCCATGCTTCCTAAGGCTCAGGGGCACTCTCTGTATACATGAAACAACTTGGAAAGTGTGAGGCATCCTTCAGACCCATCACTTATCACTCATGAGGCCTTTTATGGGAAGCACAGGGCAAAGAAGGGCGTTGGGCTGGGCAAGCCAAAGGGTCCACTGTGGCGGAGGGAGGCTGGTTCCATGTTAACTTTCTAAGGGTTACAGGTCTGGAGAGGTCCTAGAAGAGTGTGATATTTCAGGGCATGGTCTAGGTAGGACAAGGCAGGACCTTCCCTTGGTGTGGCTTCTCTTTGGCATACCTCACATATTCTGCATGTTTCTCTCTCCTGTCATCGGCTCTTCCTCTAAGTCCCTAATTTTCCTCACAGCTCCTAGCTCAGCCCCACTTAGAATTCCCTGAGCGTCCTACCTGCCTTTCCTCTCTCTCTTTTCTCCCCTGGGAGTTCTGTGGTGGTGGTGGTGGTGTGTGTCTGCCTGTGTATGTAGGTAGACAGGTAGAGGATGTGTGACAGATAGTAATCTAGAGAGGGCATCCCCTTTTCCTGACAATGAGGGAGGTCCAGAGAAAGTTGACTGGAGAAGGGAGACACATGAGCATATTTTGGGTTGTACTGCAATGCTTTGGGGTCCAGAGGCTGTGGGGGTGTAAGAAGTACTATGTCTCTTGAAGTCTCACAGATAAGCTGCAGTGCTGAGTCACTACTAGGGGAGCAGGCAGCAGCTCAATATACAGAGGGGAGGTAGGAAGGGAGAAAGGCAGTTGGGATGGAGAATGTGGGTGCTTGTTTGGGGGAGAATAATGAGGGAAATTCAAGGTCCAGAGAGGCATGAGAGTCAGGTCCTCCTGAGCTATTTTCCCACATCCAGCCAGAGAGAATTGCTGCCTCTAATGTATTCTCGAAGCCAAGATCAACTTCAAGTCTCCCATTAACCTATTCCTTGCCCAGAGTGGGACTTTCACAGGGTCAAGGCATTAAAAAGCCTGAGTCCTTCCAAAAAGCTTGCGCCCTGCTCATTGTCCACCTCCTCCAAGCTTTACCACCTAGGCAGGGGGACCTGAGGACCTCATTTTATTATTGTGAATGGTATGAAGCAACTTCTCTCTTCTGCTATGGTCTAGTTTCTTTTCCTTCCCTGTGGCCTTTCTTTCAAAGGCTCAAGGGATGGATAGAGAGCCTCTCAGTGAGAGCGGTGTGAGAAACAAATATCTTGACCGCAAAAGCCAGAAGTAGAAGGCAATTGATCTGGAAAAGGAAAGAAAACAATTACTATATTTTTTGTTTGTTTGTTTGTTTGTTTGTTTGTTTTTGAGACAAGGTCTCACTCTGTCACCTGGGCTAGAGTGCAGTGGTGTCATCACAGCTCACATAGCTCACTACAACCTCAAACTCCTGGGCTTAAGCTATCCTCCTGCCTCAGCCTCTCGAGTAGCTGGGACTACAGGCATGCACCACAATGCCCAGCTAATTTTTTTCTGTTTTCTTTCTTTCTTTCTTTCTTTTTTTTTGAGACAGAGTCTCGCTCTGTTGCCTGGGCTAGAGGGCCGTGGCATCAGCCTAGCTCACAGCAACCTCAAACTCCTGGGCTCAAATGATCCTTCTGCCTCAGCCTCCCAAGTACCTGGGACTACAGGCATGCGCCACCATGCCTGGCTAATTTTTTCTATATATTTTTAGTTGTCCAGCTAATTTCTTTCTATTTTTAGTAGAGACGGGGTCTCACTCTTGCTCAGGCTGGTTTCAAACTCCTGACCTTGAGCGATCCTCCTGCCTCGACTTCCCAGAGTGCTAGGATTACAGGTGTGAGCCACCGTGCCTGGCCTTTTTTTTTTTTTTTTTTTTTTTGTAGAGATGGGGGTCTCGCGTTTGCTCAGGCTAGTCTCTAACTCCTGGCCTCAAGCAATCCTCCTGCCTTGGCCTCCCAAGTAGCTGGGACTGCAGATGCATGCCACCACACCCAGCTAATTTTTACTACTTTTGATAGAGGCTAATTTTTTCTATTTTTGGTAGAGACAGGGTCTCACACTTGCTCAGGCTGGTCTCAAACTCCTGGCCTCAAATGATCCTCCTGCCTTGGCCTCCCAAAGTGCTCGGATTACAGGTATGAGCCACCGCACCCAGCCAGTTGCTGTTTGTTATTTACCTATTATGTGCCTGGCTCTGCTAGGTAGGACTTGAGAGTATGTGGGGGAACTAGGAGAGGAAGAACGGGGAGATGGAGAATAGTACAGGAGCCAGGTGGGGGTTTAGGAAACTAAGAAGAAGAATGGAGGGAATGAAAGGCTAACGTGGGTGAAGCCCAGCTCATCCTGGGTGCTTCCCCCAGAGTCAGGACAGCTTGGTTGTGGCTGGGTCAAAAGGGACCATTTCTAACTCTGGGGCATTCCCAGTCCAGAGGACTCTGAGACTGGCTTGAGCCCAATTATCCCAGCCCAAGTGAAGCTGCAGCCCTGAGCTATAGCCACTCCCTGCTCTTGGCCTGCCATCCCCTGCCATTCCCCAGCCACCCTAGTTGGCTCCACCCCAGACCCCCAGAAAGGGTCAGGCAGCTGTTCCAACTATTCCTGTAGGTGGGCCTCAGCATGGAAACAATGTGGAACTGTGGAAAGCCCAGAAGACTCTGTGGGAGATAAATGAGGATGAGAACAGAAACCTTTTTGGTAAAAACGAAGTGTTTTCTCTCAGTGCTGAGGGGTGGGGGCCCAGCTTGGGAATGTTAACCTTTCCCCAGGCAAGTCTGCTAGAGAAGGAGAAGAGTGGCCGCTTCCAAGCGGGGCCCTGCCCCATGGGCCAGTGGCTTATAGGAAGGGGCTTTCCCCAGCCTCCACTCAGGGTAGCACAGGTGGGCATGAGCGCCTCCCTGGCACTGGCTCCCTATGTGGTGCTGCTGGGTTCCTGCGTTCCCTCTCCTTCCCCTGCAGAGGTCCAAGGGGATGCCCATAGACCATCCATTTCCCTCTGGCCTCAGGGTGCATCGAGAGGTCTGAGGGCTATGGCTCTGCCTCCACTCCTCTCTGTGCCTCTCAAAGGCAGGGTCGAGCACCCCCTTATTTTCATAGTGGGCTCCAGTGAATCTCCTCGGCCCTGCACTCATCTGAGGTTAATAACATTCAGACGGATTCTGCTGCCCTGGCTTCCTGATGCTGTCATCCCACAGCTCTCTCCCCAGGTGTGCCACACATATTGAGGAGGCTTACTTAGTTGAGGACTAGGCTTGTTTCCCAAGCCCATCCTCCTGCCAGACCTTGGGGAAATTGCTTACCAGAAGTTTATCACCAAAGTGGTCGATCCTTTCCTCCACCTCAGGGAAGGGGTGGGCCTAGAGGCAGAGTGAGCTCTTTGTGTCTTCCATGAAAAGGGAAAATAAATCAACAGAAGCTACTCTCTGCACGCCCCTCCTCAGCACCATGGAATGCCCAGTCCCACTCCCGCCATCCCTGCCAGCCTGGGAGAGCCATCCTGGCCCTTGTGGCAGGCCCAGTTGGGAGTGAGCCGGAATTCCCCAGGGACAAAGCTCTGATTCACCGGCCAGGCCCTGACATAGCCGCCCCCTCTAGATTCCTGGGGGGTCAGTAAACAAACAGGGTGACAGCCCCCCGCCTCTTGGCCTGGCTCAGTTCCACCTGCCTCACAAGCGGGCTTGCTTAGAGCGTGTGAGGACTCTGCCTGCCTGCAGCTCACCAGGCACTCACTGGGTCTGGATTCCTGCTAAAGGATAATCATGGAGCTGCCGGATCCTGCCACCGACTCCCCAGGCAGCACAGGTAGGGTCAGTGCATGAGGCCGCAGGAGTTCTGAGCTGTGCCCCCTCACTTCCCTTTCACAGCGTGGCTGTGACCTGTGCTTTTAATGGGACGATGGATTTCCTAATTGCCTGGAGAGTCTTGTGTGGGGAGGGAGTGTGGTTTGGAGGGGAGGGGAGTCTCAGCCACTAACTAGCAGGGCTGTTTTCTTTCCAAATGAAGGCAAATGGGCAGACAGGCAGGCAGGCAGGCCGCTGTGTAGGTCTCCCTAGGCCAGGGTGGAGCAGCCCAAGCTGAAATTTCCTCTAATTCCGCATCCCTCCACCCGCTCCTGCCCCCATGCTGTAGGTAGCTACCTTCCTTAGGGCCATTTGCATAACCACCATTCCCCTAAACCCCACAGTTCCTCCATAGGACCTTACCAGTGCCCAGGAGAGCAAGTGATGGGCTCTGAGCCTGAGGGCCCAAGACTAGACTTTGGTAGGCCCCATGGCTTGACCTCTTGGCTGCTGACTCTGGTGAGAGTCCTTTGTTCATCTTCACGAGCAGTGCTCTTTAGGACTATGTCTAGGCTTCCTGACTGTGGTGGGAAGTGCAGGTGGGGAAGGGCGGCAGGAGACATCAAGGCTGAAGTCCACTTGGGAAGTAGGACAGCTACTACTGATAGTTCTCTCAGGCCAGTCTACTTCCTCCCTGAATCTTTATGAGGCAGCCCCTCAGCTTTCTTTTTTAGAACGTTGGGTAAACTGTGGGACCCTGAATTACGAGCCTACAGCTCTCCTGAAATGCTGCCAGCGTTTGGGCGGTTCTGAGCAGTTTCTTACCTAATGCAAGTACTTCCAGGCCCCCATCTGGCCAGTGGTCCTGGCAGAATTCATGATACTAAGAGTAATAATAATAGTAGGCAGCAGTTCTGTGTGACTGACAATGAATGGAGTCTTTTTTTCATCTCACCCCATGAACACACACACACACAAACAGAATAGGACTTCTGAACTCTGGAACCAGCCTTTCTTTCCCCTTGCTCACATTTGTCTCACCCTTGGCTTGGTGCAGACCAGGGTGTGGCTCACTCTGGGAATCATGGGATATCTGTGTTTCTGTCCAGGTTAGAGCTGCTGTCACCACCCCTACGCCTCTTCAGGATGGTGCTGGGGTTCCCTGCCTAAGCCTAAAGCTGTTGAACGGGTCTGTTGGTGCTGCTGGACCCCTAGAACCACCAGCCATGAATCTGTGTTGGAATGAAATCAAAAAGAAGTCTCACAACCTCCGGTAAGGCCTGACCCCTAGAAACAGGTGCCTTAGGGAATTGTCTTGGACAGTATTGGGCTCCTTTTGCTGCTGCAGCTTGTCATTCTCCTCTCAGCCTATGCATCTCCCTTTCTTTAGCCTCACCACCCACTTCTCCCTTTCCTACTCTGGCACTTGGGAACTCTGCATTAGAAGTCAGGAGATTTGGATTTGAGCCTCAGTTTTAAGTAATTGCATCACCTTGGATAAGTTGTTTGAGTTCTCAGAATTTTAGCTTCCATTGTTTTTTAAAGAAAAAAAAGTGAGTAGAGGAATAATACTTGTCCTGACTACCTCACAGTGTGGTCACAAAGATTCAATTAAGATGTGGAAATGCTTTCTAAACTTAAAAGTGCTGATGTGCAAATGAAGGAAATGATTGCTCCCTCTTCCTCTTCCTCTCATAGCTGTCCTCCATCTTGGTAGGTCTCATCCGTTTGCTTTGCCGTCCTTTTATGCCCTCCATTCCCGTCCATGAGTTATCAGCCCACCCATTCCTCCCCAAAGTAAGGGCCACTCACTAAGAGCTTTAAGGCAATTTCTATGTCAGTTGTTCTCTTTCCCCTACCCCTCTGTGTATATCTGCCACTTTTCCTCTCTTCCCACTATCACCAAAGCCCAAACTCCTGATGGGCTGTGGTTGGGGGTGAGGCAGTGTGGAGAAGTTGAAAGAATGTAGGCTCAGGAGTCAGAAAAACCTAGGTTAAAATCATAGCTCTAACAGAGACTTTAACTGTGTGACCTTTGGCAAACTACTTAACCTCTCTGGGGAATAGTAATGCCTGCCCCTTAAGGTTGTTATGAGAATTAGTTGAAGCAATAATTTAGGTGAAGGGCTTGGTGGTAGGGAGGCAATGAATAAAGACAGTTATCATTGTCAGCTAATGGGAATGGGCTTGATGGCCACACACAGCCTTGGCCAGCCTCCAGCTTCCTATCATTTGGACCACAGCTAATGGTTCATTTGAAGGGCAGGAGGAGGCAGACAGAGATGATTATACAGTAGAGATTTTTCTGCTTCTATATCTGAAACCTCTAGCCAATGTTTCTGTCATCCTTTGGGTCCCTTCGCTGTTTATATTCGTATGCACCCTTGCACATGTGTATGCCCACATTCAACCACCCAACTTGCCCTTTCTTCTCACTGCATCCTCTCCTGCTCACAGGGTAGGCTCAGAGGAGCCTATGTGTTGAGCACTTTGGCAGGACTTGAATTTTGCCAGGGCAGTAGGAGAACCAGATGGCTGTCACCCTAATGCCCTTGATCAGTGTCTGACCTTCCCTGGTCTGATGCTTGGAATGCACCTGAAGTAACTAAGGGTCCACAAAGTGGCATTTTAAGCCATTCAAGTTTGGAATGGATCCCCACTCATGGTTCTACCCATGGTTTTAGTACTGTACTGTATGGGGAGGTGCTTTGGGAACCTCTGTGGGTGGGCAAGAGGGAGGGCTCCAGGCCTTTCCCCACTTCACCTAGAGAAGTTCCTTTTGAATCTGTTTACTATATTAAGGTTCCATATAAGTATTGTTTGGAGAAAACAATGTTTTGCCACTTAAAAAGAAGATTGAACATCACTGATCTTACCCATTGTGTGCAGCGCTCGCCTAGAGGCCTTCTCAGACCACAGTGGAAAGCTTCAGCTCCCTCTTCAAGAGATTATTGACTGGCTCAGCCAAAAGGATGAAGAGTTGTCAGCTCAGCTGCCCCTACAAGGGGATGTGGCCCTGGTGCAACAGGAGAAGGAGACACATGCGGTAGGTTAGAATCCTGGATGCTGTGGTGTGTATCCTCTCAGCTGGGAAGGAATCCCTTCTATAATACCCTCACAGACAGACACCCACCTCTGCATAGACAACTTAAGTAATAAAGAGCTGTATGCAATCCTGCTGGTCTATGAATAGCATGCCATGGACTAAATCAAATCTTTACTTTCTATCGCTCCCATCAAATTTTGGCCTCCCTTAAAACTCTGCCCTGATTTTTAATGGGGGACATGGGGAAATGAACATAATATAATGCTAAATGAAAGAAACATAGGATACAAAACTATGTGCAGGTGGATCACAAGTGTATAAAATGTGTATAGATGTGTGTGCGTGTATATACACACATTACAACATAGGAAGGGATATTAACAAAATATTAACAATGGTTAATTCTAGATAATAAAATTGGAATTCTTTTTAATTTTCTTCTTCATACCTTCCTGAAATTCCTAATATTTCTAAGACATATATTACCTCTATAGTAATAAAATAACAATATTTCTTGAGAACAAGTAGAGAACAGAATGCAATATGGTAAGAAAATAAACTATAACTGTGTATCATGGCATGGATGAATCTTACAGACAGTATGTTGAGTGGAAAAAAAAGATACAAAAGGAGTATGTACTATATGATTCCATTCACAGAGTTCAAAATTAGGCAAAACTAAGCCAGGCACAATGGTGCGCACCTGTAGTCCCAGCTACTCAAGAGGTTGAGATAGGAGGATCACTTGAGCCCAGGAGTTCGATTCTAGCCTGGGCAACATAATGAGACCTTAAAAAAAATAGGCAAAACTAATTCGGTGATTTTACAAGTCAGGATCATGGTCACCTCTGAGGGGGAAGAATGGAACAGTGACTAGGACGGGCCACCAGGGGGCCATCTGAGATGCTGGTAGAGTTCTGTTTGTTGATCTCAGTACTGGTTACATAGAGCTGTATACTTTTGATTTGTGCACTCTATGTATATTTCAATGAAAAATTTAATTAAAATTTTGATATAAATTCTGCCCATCCTGGTTTGATTTCCCTAAGTCACTTACAAAGGACTTTCTGATCTTCCAGAAAAGCAAGATCCCCACATTTCTCTCTACCCTATGGCATAGACAGACCCATTTCATACTAAATAGACCTTTCAGTGTCAGAGGTATTCTTCTGCCTATAAGAAGGACTGCGTGTATTTTTGTCTGGGTAGCCTAAAGATAGCTAATAATGCCAAAGGATCAAGTCACGCTGAGGAGAAGAAAGGTTGTCAATTGCAGGATAGAATTTAAAGCGATTGAAAGACTTTTCCCCCCTGTTAACCATACTGCTAAATCTCGCAGGCCTTTATGGAAGAAGTCAAGTCTCGGGGCCCCTATATCTACTCTGTACTGGAGTCGGCTCAGGCCTTCCTGTCCCAGCACCCATTTGAGGAATTAGAGGAACCTCATTCTGAGAGCAAAGGTAGGTATTCTTCTGCTCTTCCCCCTTCTTCTTAAGCTATGTACTACTAAACAAACCTAACCCTCCCCAAACTTGTTTTCTCAGCTGTTATCTAGGAGGATAGTTTCTCCTAGGAGTCAATCCAGAGTTAGGAGGGAGCAAGATTCATAGTTTAGGAAAAAGCAAAGAGAATAAAGCCTGGAGCAGGGGTCACCACTGTGTGGCCCAAAGCTGTATGTGGCTGTCTGGAGCGTCACATGTGGCCTTTTAATGAGACATGAAAGGCCAGGCGCAGTGGCTCATGCCTGTAATCCTAGCACTCTGGGAGGCCGAGGCGGGAGGATCACTCAAGCTCAGGAGATCGAAACCAGCCTGAGCAAGAGTGAGACCCCATCTCTACTAAAAATAGAAATTAATTGGCCAACTAAAAAAATATATATAAAAAAAATTAGCCGGGCATGGTGGCTCATGCCTGTAGTCCCAACTACTCGGGAGACTGAGGCAGAAGGATTGCTTGAGCCCAGGGGTGTGAGGTTGCTGTGAACTAGGCCGATGCCACGGCACTCTAGCCTGGGCAACACAGTGAGACTCTGTCTCAAAAAAAAATAAATAAATAAAAATAATGAGACACGAAAAAGAAGAAAAAAACGGTGAAATGAATTGAGCTAACTCAGTGAATAAAAGTAGCAGTATGTCATTTAAAAACATACTGCTTTATTCCAACATAGAGGGACATGTGGTGATGCTCTAATCAACCAGCATATAAAAAAACCTTTTTAAAATCTAAGAAGTTAGATGATGATCTTTGAAAGGAGAATTGATTGTGGCTCTTTGATACTGACTCTGGTGACTTCTGGCCCCTTCCCTTGATAGAGAGGGTCATTCTGGTCTAGATTCGAATAAGGCAGTAGGGTGAGATCCATAGTGATTAGGTCTGAGTGGTGGTCCAACAAGCCCTCTTCAGAAAGAATCCTCAGCCCTCTGAGATGGGCCGTGAATAGCCTGGAAAGACCCTTCACTAGTTGAGCCCTTCATCAACGCCATTTGCCCTCTCAGTTTACTTCTAGCCCCTCAATAGGAGGGCTAGTACTTAATTTGCTGCCCAGTGGGCCTCAGGTAGAATGAGCTCAAGAGAGAGCAGAACAGTTCTAGTTAGCCTGGGGCTTTGGGGCTCTGAATCTTCTTCTGAGGGGAGGTCTGAGGGAGGAAGAGGAAATCTACAAATTAGGAGCCTAAGTGGAAAAGCTGGGCATATTATCCCAAATGTCTCCTGGGCTGGGTCTTCATAAAATGCCTCCCTTCTTTGGATGGAAGTGGGTTGCACACACTAATGCAAAATTACCTTCCAGGGTTATGTGAATAGGACTCTAGATGATTTACCTCACTATACCTGTTAAAGTATTTTACTCGCTTTTTATCTTGCCCATTTTTTAAAAATATGAGGAAATCTGTATGATACAGTAAGTAGGAAAAAACAATGTGGTCTTTTGACTGTAATGGTGGATACATGAACCAACACGTGATAAAATCACATAGAAATAAGCATGCATGTATACACACATACGAATGTAAGTAAAACTGGGGAGCCCTAAACAAAATTCGTGGATTGTGTCAACATCAATATCCTGGTTATGATACTGTACTATATTGTTTTGCAAGATGTTACTATTTGAGGAAACTGGGTAAAGGGTACATGAGATCTCTATATTATTTCTTGCAACTGCATGTGAATCTATAATGATTTCAAAGTAAACAGTTTAATTTTTTAAAAAAATCCTGAATGTGCAAAAGGACTCAACCATGGAAAAATATGTGTTTGTGTGTGTTTGAATATATACACAAACATGCACGCATGCACACACATATACACACACACGTACATTTTATCGAGGGCTGTGTTTGTCTCTGTCTTTCCCTGGGCTGCTCCTGCCTGTTGCCCTGACCTGGCTTCCTGCCTGTCCTTGCAGATACCTCCCCCAGACAGCGGATCCAGAATCTTAGCCGTTTTGTGTGGAAGCAGGCAACGGTGGCCAGTGAGCTATGGGAGAAGCTGACAGCCCGCTGTGTGGACCAGCACCGTCACATTGAGCGCACTCTGGAGCAGTTGTTGGAGATCCAAGGGGCAATGGAGGAGTTAAGCAGTACTCTTACCCAAGCCGAGGGAGTCCGAGCTACTTGGGAGCCCATTGGGGATCTCTTCATTGATTCACTCCCAGAGCATATCCAGGCTATTAAGGTATGCTGGGCCCCTTCTCTGACTACAGACCACCCTGAGACCCAGTGCTGTCCCCGGACCCTAATAGTGTTCCTGCTGCTGAGACTCCATTGTTGGCCTGGACTACAAGTGAGCCTCTCAGTTTATATGCTAGATTTGGGCCTGATTTGGATGGAGTCTTTTCTGTTTTTCGACTGTCTTCTCTTTCCCTGATGTTTTCTGAGAGGATAGGAAGAGGATAAAGACAGTGATCATCCACACCTTAGTCTGGTTGCCCTAATAGGCAAGCACCTAGGTTGTTTTGTTGAAACAAAACCTTGGGGTAAAGAGGATGGCATTGAGATGAAAGACTAATGCTTCCTGTTCTCTGTCTGCTGTGGCACTTGGGTCCTGGTTCTCCAGCTATTCAAAGAAGAATTCTCCCCCATGAAAGATGGAGTGAAGTTGGTGAATGATCTAGCCCACCAACTTGCCATTTCTGATGTGCATTTGTCAATGGAGAATTCCCGGGCCCTGGAGCAGATCAACACCCAATGGAAGCAGCTACAGGTAGAAGAGCAGCCTGGAGTGAACCATGTGAAGTGCCTCAATATAACTAGGCTTGGGGAAAAGTTCTTCAGGTTCAAAGGAAATGAAGGGGTATTGGAATGGGACCTTCATGGGAAAACAATAGTGGAGAACATGGGGCCAAAGAATGGGCTTCTCAACCTCTAAGCTGCAGGGAGTGTTTGTTTGAAATGAAGAAATGAGAGGGGCCTTTCTAGAGTTGGGCACTCGGGGCAGACAGGGGCAGAGAAAGTGTGACCATGGCTTGGAATTAGGGATGCTCTACTCTGACCCTTGGGAGTCCTGGGGAAGGGCTATGAGTTGGGTGATGGCAGGAAGGGCTGGAACCAGAGAAAAGCCAGCCTATGAGGGAGCTCATAAAGATCCCCAGAGGCACCGGGGGATCCCACACTGAATAGCTGGAATGAATCTACTGACTTCTTACCTGTTCTTTCCATAGGTGTCAGTTGGCGAGAGGCTCAAGCAGCTCCAGGATGCCCACCGGGACTTTGGCCCTGGGTCACAGCACTTCCTCTCCTGTACGTGAGCCAAACTGGACTTCTCTTAGCAGAACCTCAACCATCTTCCAAGAGAGTCTGATCTTAGCCCCTGGGGGCCTGGTTGGAGCCCAGTATACTTTGGCATCTGAGAAGCAGTAAAGATAAAGCAGTGTAGGATAGTGGTTATAAGAACAGTCTCTCAAATCAGAGAGACCTGGATGTGAGTCACAGCACCTCAACTTAAGAGCTGGGCAAGCTTGAAAAAAACAGCTTATTCTTTCTGAACCTCAGTTTTCCCATCTGTAAAAAGTGGGAAAAATATTCCCTTGCTCATCAGGTTATTGGAATTAAATGACTTTATTTGTTCAACAATGGGCCAGGTACTGTTCTAGGCACTGGAGCTGTATCAGTGAACAAAACAGACGGAAATCCATACACGGCTTATATTCTAGCCAGGAAAGCCATACCATAAACAAATAAGTAAAATACAACTAAGGCAAATTGGTGACAAAAGCTATAGAAAAAATTAAAGCAGGGAAGGCTTGGATAGGGCGTGATGGACTTAAGGGGAGAGGTGTTGCAATTTTGAATAGGGTAGTCAGCCGAGACCTGACTGAGAAGGTGGCATTTGAGCAGAGGCCCAAAGGAGGTGAGGAATGAACCATGTGGAGAGCTGAGGGAGGAGCCTACCAGGCAGAGATCCAGGCTCTTAAGGGAGCATCAAGGAGGAAGAAAGCAAAGATGGGAGGAGCTGGGGAGGCCAGAGCACAGAGGGCCTTGAAGACAATGGGAAGAACTTCGGACTTTATTCTAAATGCACTGGAGAACCTTTGGCAGGGTTTGAACTGAGGGATGGCATGATCCCTTATGTTTCAACAGAGTCAGGGTGTTGAGAAGAGACTTCTGGGGGGCAAGAGTGGGTGCACGGAGACCTGTTAGGAGGCACGTTGCAATAATCAAGGTGAGGGATAGCCGTGGAGATGGTGAGAGTGTACAGATAGCAAAATTAGATATGCACACAAAGCATTGAGCATAGTATCTGGCACATAGTAGGAGCTCAAGAAATGTTAACTACGATTAGTATTATTGCTATTATAATCACTGGTGTGCAGCTGTACCTACAGAGGGCTTTTGTACCCAGGGTAACTGCAGTAAGCAAGTTGGCCAAGTAACTTGACCATCTCTTGAAGATCTGGAAGATAAAGATGCAGAGCAGAGAGGGGCATGAGTTTCCAGAGTTCTTCGTGAGAGAGAAATGGGCAGTACTATTCCCCACTGTCCCACAGGATTGAGAAGCTTGAGCTTCTGGGGGAAGGGCTTTGAACCCCAAGAGGAAAGTAGGATCCACTTCCTGTCCACAGGAGCAATCCAGCTGCCTGCAGCTGAATGGGTAGAAATGGCAGCCTGCTCAGGGAGAAGATTGTCAGGGTGGCCAAGGCCAGGTTCATACCCTTGCCACATCTCTGGTTTATTAGGGTGGCAGCGACAACCTCTTCCCCTTTCCTTGCACTAAGGGAGAGAAGTGTGTTCATTAGAAGTGTTTGCCCCCACCCCCAAGGGCTGTTAAGAGCTGGCAGTGAGAGACAGGCATCCGCTTTTGGGCTTGACCACTTCTTTGGGAGGATAAATCAGGGGAGTGTTCAAGGGCCTAAAGAGCATTAGTGGAGCTATGCTTGCTTTCTTTTTCTTCTCCTTTATCAGCCTCTGTCCAGGTACCCTGGGAAAGAGCAATTTCACCCAATAAAGTTCCTTACTACATCAAGTGAGTGACCATCTGAATCAGAAGCGGGTCAGTCACCTGCCCACCCCCTCCCTCGCCTATCTTTTTGCTACCTGTCCCTGTCACTCCTTGTCTATTGGGATTCCTCCATCCAGTCCATTTTTTCTCCTACTCATCTCAAGAGCTCAAGATTCTACCTGGGTAAAGGTGAACCCTTGTGCTTTGGGATCTTAAGGGTTCACCCCCGGATTGTGCAGCTGCTTGCATCCAACCTGTCACTTAGTCGTGCACACACATGTGGGGGGTGGGGTGGGAGAGTGGTGTAGACACTGGTGATACTGATGCTTTTGTTTGTAGCCACCAGGCTCAGACCACATGCTGGGACCATCCCAAGATGACAGAGTTATACCAAACTCTAGGTAAGAATTGGGGGTTCCCGTATAGGTTGGGGATCTATACAGTTGCTTTTGTCCCATAATGTCCATTGACAAATGAATGGATAAAGAAAATGTGGCATATCCATATAATGTAATATTATTCAGCCTTAAAACAGAAGGAAATCCTGCCATATGAAACAACATGGATGAACCTGGAGGACATTATGTTGAGTGAAATAAACCAGGCATACAAGGACAAATACTATATGATCCCACTTATATAAGGAATCTAAAATAATCAAACTTGTAGAGGCAGAGAGTAGAACTGCAGTTGCCAGTGGCTGAGGGGAGGGGAAAATGGGAAGGGTATAAAGTTTCAATTACACAAGATGAATAAGTCCTAGAGATCTGTGCAGCATAGTGCCTATAGTTAATAATACTGGGTTGTCTACTTAAACATTTGCTAAGAGAGTAGATCTTATGTTAAATGTTCTTATAGAAAATGATAAAGAGGATAGGAGGAAACCTTTAGAGTTGATGGATGTGTTTATAGCATAGATTGTAGTGATGATTTCACAGGTGTATACTTAACTCCAAACTCATCAAGTTATACACATAAATCTGTACAGCTTTTTGTATGTCAATCATACCTCAATAAAGTAGTTTTAAAAAAAATAGAAGGGAATCCAAGCCAATAAACAAATGGAAGAGGAAATGAGTGTCTCATGTTTTCTCTAATAACTTTCTTTCTTTCTTTCTTTCTTTTTTTTTTTGAGACAGAGTCTTGCTCTGTTGCCCAGGCTACAGAATGCCATGGTGTCAGCCTAGCTCACAGCAACTTCAAACTCTTGGGCTCAAGTAATCCTCCTGCCTCAGCCTCCGGAGTACTGGGACGACAGGCACTCGCCATTGTGCCCAGCTAATTTTTTGTTTCTATTTTTAGTTGCTGGGCTAATTTTTTTCTATTTTTAGTAGAAATGAGGTCTCACTTTTGCCCAGGCTGGTCTCAAACTCCTGAGCTCAAGTGATCTTCCCACCTCGGCCTCTGAGAGTGCTAAGATTACAGGCGTGAGCCACCGCACCTGGCCATACCTTTCCTTTCTTTCCCCTCTGCACCTGCCTCAACTGGAAGTTCTATATTCCCCCCCGGACCATTTTATCATCACAATAGGGAATGTGCTTATAGATGTGAACTCTGATCTGCTTTAAAAGATACTGTCCAGGCTGTGATGAGTGTGACTCTTGCATGCCTTATCTTTGCCTACTAAGAGAGACCCATCATTATGTTGCAAATTTTATCCATGTTGATGCATGTGACTATAGTTCATTCATTTTCACTGCTATAGCATATTCCATTGTATATAGCACAGTTTCTTTATCCATTCTACTAGAAATGGGTTCTTTCTAGTTTGGAGCTTATAAGAACAATTCTGCTGAGGCATTCTTGTATGTGTCTTCTAGTGCACGTGTGCAAGGGTTTCTTCAAGGGCATATTTTTCAGTCTGTAGGTCATAACATTATTTCACTATGTTGTCACAAGCATTTAAAAATTTTGAAATAGACTAGGAAATATTAACATGCAATAGATCCTTAGCAAGAGTCAGATTTGATATTAAGTTTGTTATGTTTTTACTTATCAAATCTAGTAAGGAATTAATTGTTTCCTGAAATGTTTGATTCAGTTATTTATACATGCACACCTGTGTATGTATACAGGGTCATGATACAAAATCAATTTCATACTATGAATCTTGGTCAAAAAATATATGTAAATCACTTATCTGGGATATATAGCTAGTTGGGTGGAAGGATATATAACTGTTACATTTTACTAGGTGATTCCAAGTTGTTTTCCAAGGTGATTGTTTCAGTTTGTACTTTTACTGGCAGTCCCTATTATTCCACATCCTTGTTGACACTTGCTATTGTCAGACTTCTATTTTTTGTCAATCTAATGGGTACAAAATGGTATCATGTTGTGGCTCTAATTTTCATTTCTCTGATCTGAGTGGATATCTCTCCATTCTTTGCAGCTGATCTGAACAACATTAAGTTCTCAGCTTATCGCACTGCCATGAAGCTCCGCAGAGTCCAGAAGGCCTTGCGCTGTACGTCTCCTGTCATACTTCCCTATGGCTTTCACCCCTCTACTCTTGTTCCTCATCTGTCTGCTGTTTCCCACTTTCATCCCACCTGGGCCAGGGTTGTTGATTGGCTTGGTAGAAACTCTCCAAAGGCTGGGATATGCTGGCTGTGAACACCTGCTCTTTTGAGGGCCCTTGCATTCTCCCTAAGCCCCAGACATGTTTCCAAATTAACCCTAGAGCTATCTTCCCCTTGTCCCTTTTCCCCTGCCCAACATGGATAATCAAGCAAATGCTTTGTGACAGGAAGTATCCCAACCCCTGGTTTGCCATCTTGGGGTTACTGGATGTAGCAATAGAACTTTTGAAGAAAATGCCAGTGGTTAGGGAACAGTATGGCTACTGATATTATATGCCTTCTGGCCTTTCTCATGGACACTGTGCACTCAAGCTTCCTGGCTCAGGCATGTCTGGCTAGGCTGATCCAGCATTGGAGGTAACTAAAACGTCCTCTGACATATATCACATTTCCCCAGCCATACCTGAGCCTTCATAGCTGGTGTCTAGGTTCTCAGAACATGGGTCATAGACAAACCTATTTGCAGTTGCAACTTGTGTAAAGACAGAGAAACTTAAAATGAGATTTGATCCCTTAGGAGTTAATACAGCATAGAAGATGCGTTTACTCCCATCCCACTATCTTTTTAAAACTGATGTCAAAGAGCATAGGGGTATAAAAACATGTTGGGTTAATTTGGAGCACCTTTTGCTGCCTTCTTCCTCCTTGGGATGAGGGTCTTGGTAAAGGACAAACCTGTAACATACTTGCAAATGGTTGGTCTGGAGATTGAGTCAAATTTGGTGATGCTGGTTGTTTTATATGTGTGTCTAACCCCTGGGGTTCTACTTCTGACTATATATTTTTGCTCTCTCCTTTCCTTCCCAGTGGACCTGGTAACTTTAACCACAGCCCTGGAGATCTTCAATGAGCATGATCTGCAAGCCAGTGAGCACGTGATGGATGTGGTGGAGGTCATTCACTGCCTGACTGCCTTATATGAACGGCTGGAGGAGGAAAGAGGCATCCTGGTCAATGTGCCACTCTGTGTGGACATGAGCCTCAACTGGCTCCTCAATGTTTTTGATAGGTAAGGCCTTTCAGCTCTGGCAGTCTCCAGGATAAAAGTCAATGGGATGTCTCGAGTGGGCATGGTGGGAAGAGGTTGCTCCCATGGTGGACTTGGACCCAGCTCAGCCTGGGGCATGGTTGACACAGGGCCAGGCTGGGATCAACTCTGTGATGGAAGTGACTGCCAAGATGTTAACCCTTTACATATATTCATGTTCTCAGTCTCTTCTTTTAAACCTAGTGGTCGCAGCGGAAAGATGCGGGCATTGTCCTTTAAGACTGGCATTGCATGCCTGTGTGGCACAGAAGTAAAGGAAAAACTTCAGTGTGAGTACAACCCCAAAGTCTGAAGTGGTATTGGGTGGAGGGAGAGGTGTTGAGGGAGGAGGAAGAGGGTAAGATAAGCCAGTGGTAGGTCTTATGACTCAGAAGAGGGCTACTTGAGCTACCTTGTGATGCTTCTTGGTCCAGGCTATTGCAAAGAACACATGACAGCCAAAGGCCAAAATGGGCCTAAGGCCTATTACTATTCCCGGTGTCGTTCCCTGGGGCTTGTTTTCTTCTGATCTGATGTCAGTACTTAGCTGGGATCTGCATCGGTGTCCTGGGGTACCCAGAGCCCTGACTTTCTAGTTGTATTCCCCTGTGGCCTACCAGGCTTAGCCGTCTCCCAGTCTGAAGCCATGTCACACACACACATTCTACTAGAAACTTCTCGTGTCAATACATGGGCAGGGTGCAATAATCCCCATTATCTGGGAGGTGGACAGTGTATACCTCTGTAGTTTTTCACATCTCTGATTTATAGTACCTTTGCTTTCACTTCCATCCTCCATCTTGTGTTTAGCATTTTGAGTGTTTCGGCAGCAGCGTCATTAGTTGTTAAGTCCTAATATGTGTTGACCATCTGGTAAATGCGGGTGAATGCTAGGCTAGATTAGACACAGTCCTACTTCAAGTGGTTTACAGTCCATACAAGGAGACAGAAGTACACAGAAAGTGTTTTTCAGAAAGTACTAATGAGAATAATGCAAATGGCAAAGGATATATGCTATATCAGATCACAGAAGAGAGACAGATGACAGTGGTATGGGAAAACTTTACAGAGAAGGGAACTTCCCCAAGCATATTCATGGCTATGATATTATATATTTCTCCTAACATTCCTTTGAGATGGAATGCACAGTGATAATTTATCCTCAATTTACAAGTAAGGAAACTATGACATAGAGAGGTTCATGACTTACTCACAGTTCTACTAGTCAGTAATGGATCCAGAACTTAAATCCAGGCCCTCTGCCTTCTACTTCTGCGTGTTTTTCTAAGCCTTAGACAAGGTATGAAGCAGACAATAACTTCTGGAGGAGGTTTGCTAAAGCTGAATTTAGATGGAGGAGGGCCCTAGAAGAGCTGATATAGCCCAAATTCAAATATAAGTATCATATTATACTCCACAACCACTTATAGATAATTTTTAGATGATCAGATACTTTGAATTAGATCTTCTTTTTGGATTATCCATGCCAGTGTTTCTTTCCATTTGTGTGGACAATTGAGAGATTACTGCAGTGTCAAACTACATGAGCTACATGAACAGGAGAGGGTATGGCAGCCCAACTGTGACTCACATTCAGGCACCCTGAGCCCACACCCCCCTTCTTGCTTCTTGAGGAATCTGTTTTCCAAGAAGTGTCATATCTACGTCTGGCACTGCTCTTACACAGAGTTCTTTCTCTGTTGTCATCTTTCTCTCTCCCTGTCTTCCTGATGCTCTCTCTTTGTGTCTGTCTTACTTTTTCTCTCTGAACTCAGAGAATGCTCTTTTTAAAACTCCTGGGCTTCTAGAAAGTCAGGGATGGACCTCTAAGTATTCTAGTTTCAAAAGTCATTAGCTCAGTCTATGTGCTCTTTCCCTGTCTTCCTTTTCTGTTCTTTCTCCTTGCACCATTCTCTGGCCATTCCTGCACTTGGGTTGGCTATTCTTGATGGTGGGGCCAGCAGACCTCTTCAGCCAAGTGGCCAACTCAGGCAGCCAGTGTGACCAACGCCACCTCGGTGTCCTGCTTCATGAGGCCATTCAGGTGCCCCGTCAGCTGGGTGAAGTGGCAGCCTTTGGGGGCAGCAATGTGGAGCCCAGTGTCCGTAGTTGCTTCCGTTTTGTGAGTATGGAACTGGGGAGGGAGGTAGGAAGGGATGGAGGGAAGGGGAAATTGAAGGGAGGGAAGAAGGACTAAGAGTTAGGCTTTTGATCTGAAGTACTCAGATGTAAAGGAGTTTGTTGGGATGGGACAAGAGGGCAGAAAGTTCTCTGGGCTCTAGAGTCAGAGTCCTATTGGGGACTGTAGCAGCTCAACGAGGGTAGGGCAGAAGGTGAACAACTCTGAAGAACAGGCCAACCCAGGCCCTGCTGATTCCCTTGCTCCTCTGAGGGCTGCCATTCTACAGACAAGACACTTTGGGCCTCAGTCATTCCCGTTGGGCTTCTTGTTTCCCTAGAGCACTGGGAAGCCAGTCATTGAAGCTTCCCAGTTCCTGGAGTGGGTCAACTTGGAGCCCCAGTCCATGGTGTGGCTGGCTGTTCTGCATCGGGTCACCATTGCTGAGCAAGTGAAACATCAGACCAAGTGCTCTATCTGTAGACAGTGCCCCATCAAGGGGTTCAGGTAGGGAAAACAATACCTATTAGGATGATAATAAATATGTCATGTAACATACAAATCAGATATTATAAAACAATGCATTACATACTTATTATCTAATTACAGCTAATCTATTATGCATTATATATTGTTGTAATCCTTTCTATTGCAGGATGTTTTTTTAAAAAAATTGGAAATGATGAAATATTTTGTTTTAGTTATATTATAAAGTATTACAGACCTACAAAAACGTCTAGAGGACACTATAAGAACACCTCTGTACTAAATGGTATGCCAGCAAATGTTTCACAATCTACTCTCCAGATACCCCCTTAATATTTTGAAGAAAAAACTCCCAATATACAGTATGTCAAATACTCCCCTTTCTTTGGCATAAAATAAAAGCAATGTAGAAAAAAAACCCCTACTTTCTAGAAAGAAAAAAGGAAACCTGATTTGTAATATTTGCTAATTTCTGTGATGTAAATTCCCACTGTGGCTGATGTCAGGCTGCTGACAGTAAGTCTCTGAGCAGAGTTAGGAAAAAATGCCCAGTTACACATCAGTTATAGTATTTCCACCATGCAGATACAGTAAATGTAAATAACCTCAAGAGGCCAGGAGCGATGACTCACTGTGTAATCCCAGCACTTTGGGAGGCCAAGGTAGGAGGATAGCTTGAGCCCAGGAGTTGAAGGTTGCAGTGAGCTATGATCAGACCACTGCACCACTGCCCTGGCAACACAGTGAGACCCTGCCTGAAAAATAAATAAATAAATAAATAACCTCAAGAGCACAGATAATAGTAAAGTAATTAGGAAGTGATGAGTTTTTAGTATTTCTTACTTTTCTTTTTAATATCATTTATTTGTGACTTTATGTAGTTTAATTTTTAATAATGGGTATATTTAACAACTGGCTTAGAAAACCCCTGAAATTTTAACAGTCAGCTCTTATGAGCTGGTATGAGCTGGCCTCAGCACACCATAGTATACACCCTTAACCAAGCTTAAGGAATAAAACATTATTGCAATACATTTGAAGTTTCCCTGGTTACATTCTCCTCTGTCCCCCACAAAGGTAATCACTATACTAGATTTGTCTCTAATCATACAATGCTCAACTTTTTAACTTTTTTTTTTTTTTTTTTTTTGAGACAGAGTCTCACTCTGTTGCCCAGGCTAGAGTGAGTGCCATGGCGTCAGCCTAGCTCACAGCAACCTCAAACTCCTGGGCTCAAGCAATCCTTCTGCCTCAGCCTCCTGAGTAGCTGGGACTACAGGCATG
>CAUYRT010009753.1:0-11604 GCA_963574885.1 Lepilemur ruficaudatus | reverse complement strand
TGCTCACTGCTATGATGTGAATGTGTCCCCCAAAGTTCATGTGTTGGAAACTTAATTCCCAATGCAATGGTGTTGAGAGGGGGAAGAGACGATTAGGTCAGGAGGGCTCTGCCTTTATGAACACATTAGTGCTGTTGTCATGGGAGTGGGTTACTTATTACAGGTTTTCAATAAAAGGATGAGTTCAGACCCCTCCCATTCATATTCTCTCTCTCTCTCTCTCTCTCTCTCTCTCTCTCTCTCTCTCTCTCTCTGTCTCTCTCTCTCTCTCTCTCTCTCTCTCTTTCTCTCTCTCTTCCTTTCCCTCTTTCTTTCTTTTCACTTAAGTAATTCTCAGTTGGATCTTTGCCACTTGTGAGAAAAGTATCCTAATAAGAATTTTTTAATCTGTCTAACATTTGATTTGGTCTCATAGCTACTTAATGTCCGTCCCTGGAATAATTTCTAGGAAATAAATATTGCCAGACAATAAATGATACAATCTACTCTTAGTCTTCTGGATGTATTTTTTCTTTCCCTTTAATGTGATTTTTCACATTTCACCAATCTAACCTCAGAAGCTCATCTTACTCCTGTTATTACCAAGTTCTTGAGGGGAGATTCACTGTGTTACCAATTTAATAACATCTATTAAATAATTCACCCATGCCTAAATTTAATATTTATGAAAAACTTTGTAAGTGCAAGGCCCTGTGCTTGGCACCAAGGATAAAAACTTTTAGACTTTGGTCTAAATGGTTTGCCAGTGTTCAATTAAAAGATTTTTATTAAACTATTAGAAAGCAGAGTAATATGGAAATATGGATTGCTAAAATTAAAAAAAAATGAAGGGAAGATGAAAGTTTATTTAATAACTTTTGGATATATTTGAAGAGTCACTCTAGAAAAGTTAAAATGTTAATTTCTCCGTCCCTTGAGATTCCAACTCAAGATGTGGGATAAAGTTTCTGAAAGAGAAATGAAAGCAAAACACATGCTTTTAAACAGAATAGTTTCTTGAAACAACCTTACTGTGTCTGCAGGATTCCATTCCTTCTTTCCCTGATTTGTGTCAATAATTTCTCACCAGTAAGAGGCTATAAGTGGTCTTCTTGCTTGGATTTATCGTGTTATTTTTCCACATTGCAATGATAATATTTCTAAAATGTAAGTGCTACCTTATCACCTGTCTTTTTAAAGTCTGTCAATAGCCTTGCAAGTGACCTCAGGATGAATCCCACATCCCTCTTCCCTGTCTCTTCAGCCTCTCTATGACCAACCTTTAGCCAGCTTATGCCACCTCAAAGGCTGGTCAAAGGCCTTTTACCATTCAGAACTCTGTTTACCATCTTTTTTTCATACCCTAAAGCTTTGACTAACCCGCTGCAGGTTTCTTGAAGGCAAGGATTGAGAATAAAATGATGCCAGGGACCTGCAGCTCCAGTACCTAGCGCTTGGAAAACAGTGATTAGCATTTGCTGAGTGGATGAATCAGGGAGTGACTGAAAGAATGATTATGGAAAAAAAGTTAACTAGAATTTCATCTCAGACCTTGATTCATCTCTCTGCCATTTTTAGGTTCAGCTCTGGTTAGAGAAAGAGAACAAGATTAAATGATTTTCTGAGGCTTCATTTAGCTTCTGCCTCGAAAAGCAAATTATTTATTTATTTGTTTGTTAATTTATTTATTTTTGCCATGCTTGATGCCAAAATGGCTGTAATCACCCTTGGAAACAGCAGAATGATTATCTATGTACCTCAAAATACAATTATAAAAACCCTGCCTGTTTCCTAATCTGTATTTTCAGCTCAGCAGCAGAAAATGCAAGGCTTTTGTCATCACCAGTTTCTGTCACTGAAGATAATAGCAATGCTTGGTAAATGGTTCAAGGAAAATAAAATGAACCCACTGAGTTCCCTGTTTTATTTATTCTATTATGATATTTTATAGCATGCAATTTCATTTATGGCACTATTTATCATTAAGTAATATGCCATAAGTGATGTGACAGGGTGTGATATAATGAGAAAACATAAATATAATATTTCAGTTATTTTATCTTTGAATTTAGGGTTGGAAAGCATGCTAAGGCATCTGAAGGTGGAATTTTTAGGTGGTACTGACTCAAACAAACTGGGAATTTCCACAGTGGGGAAAAACTTATCCTCAAGTGCCTTTAAGCAGGTTAAATTAATAACTATGTCCATTCTGATTAATATTAGATAATTTAAATCTATTTGCTAAAATAAGATTAGTTGTTACTTTCTTCCAAAAAGAACTTTTAAAACATTCCTATGTCATAAGTTTTTAAACATTACTGTTATTTCAACATATTTAGTTTCTGTGTTTGTTTTTTTACTTTGTTGTGGTTCACATGAACTAATGGAATATAATAATTCCTTTAAAATTAACACTCTGTATCTCCGTTCATGTTAATTCTTCAATTACCTATTATCTTTTTTGCATTTAATTCACATTTGTGAAAGTAATAAATTGGTCATACAAGTGGAGAGTCCTAAAATTTATGAAAATAAAAGAAAATTAGTAACAGTGCAGACATTTGTTTCAGTTTTTCTTGTTGATCTTTTTTAACTCCCTTTTTGGGTGAGGCAGGAGGGTCACTTGAGCCCAGGAGTCTGAGGTTGCAGTGAACTGTGATGACGCCACTGCACTCTAGTCTACCCAGAGCAACAGAGCAAGACTCTGTCTCAGAAAAAAAAAAGGAGGGAGGGCATGGAGTAATATCCTGCTGCACAGGTGGATAGGATTGTCAAAATTCATACTGCACATTTGAGATTGTGTACTTTACCTATACATCATTTATATTTAATGCATTTAAATAAAAGTGGGATAAGATAAATCTCTAGAAAGCTGAAAAAAAAAAGAGAAAAAACCTCCCTTCTCTCGAGATTGCAATGCTATTTAAAAAACACAAAAGAAGACAGGATGGAAGAAAGGAAAAAAGGAAAAAAGGAAAAAAAATTGTAGCACAAAAGTGTATAAACATAATGGAAAAGTTCTGCACCTTGTCTTATCCACTTCACCCACCTAACCATGCAATTTTGTTATTTTTGTAAAACGGGAAGGATTGCAGGGCAGGTGCAGGATGCTTAGTTTAAGAAGTAATAAAAAGAGAGTAATTTCCCTTTCTGGCTCCCTCATTATATTTTCAGAGCCAGCAGCCCTTGCAAGATGCTATAAGATCCAATCCAGAAGGTCATCTGCTAGGTTTATTTTGGGGCTGCTGTGTCCACTTCCAACACTGTTTTCATAAAACTGTTATGAGAGACACTGCAGGTTGTCTCTGCTGATTCACCAAAAGCAGTGATTTTTAATTTCTGCTTCTCTGAATCTAAGTTTCCTAATTTGACTAAGGGAAAAATATAACTACCTTTAAAGGCTATAGGGAAAATTAAATGATATAGCAAACCAGTAACAATTGACTTTTAAAGTATACTAACCACTCTGCAGATTATATCCTGGAGGTATTAATAATTCTACCCCACAATAAAAATCAAACTATAAATTCCGGTCAGAATCTTTGGAATATTAATTCATGTGATAAAAGAGGATCGTTAATAGAAAAAATAAACAAACAAAATAAACCAGATGAATGGTTGCATGCCAGCTCAATAGCCCTGAACTTCTGTCCTTAATTTTTTCTCTAATTTTTTTTTTTTACTACATGCTGCCTCAGCAGTTCAGACTTCCAAGCAATGGAACAAGGTTTGGATGCTCTCTTCAACCATCCTCACAGGTGAAGTTTGGGCCTGCATGTGAAGAGAAACCGTTAGAAGTTGTGTTAGATGTTTATTAAAAATTTAGCTGGAGATAACTAGTAGGTAGGTAGATATATAACGCTGCCCTAGAAGACAATAGTGGATCAGACTCCAAGAGAATTAATGATTTAAACCAAAATTAGGAGTTTCTAATGGAGAAAGTTTATTTATGGTAACTAATCACTGTGGGAGATAAGCCTGAGCTGGGGGCACATTAATTCCACCATATAAATAAGTCTTTGGGTCTTCTGTGCAAATTGGCTGGAAATTCTTTCTTTCTTTCTCTTTTTTTTCAATTGTTTTTAGGCAGGATCTTGCTTTGTCACTCCAACAGGAGTGCAGTGGCACTCATAGATCACTGTAATCTCCAATTCCTGGGCTCGAGTGATCCTCCCACTTCAACTTCCTTAGTAGTTGGGACTACAGGCATGTGCTACCACTCCTGGCTAATTTGTTTTATTTTTTGTAGAGACAGGGTATCATTATGCTGCCCAGGCTGGTCTTGAACTCCTGGAGTCAAGTAGTCCCCCTGCCTCAGCGTCCCAAAGTGCTGGGACAACAGGCATGAACCAACACAGCGGGCCATATTGGCTTGTAATTCTAACATCCCCTTTTATGTTCATCTGAGATCTGTTTGTTTAAAAGTACATTTGAGACTGAAGAAAAAAAAGAAAAAAGAAAACGTTTGGCACTAAATTGACTCAAAAGAAATGAAGCTCCTATAAGCGTAAGTTTTTACCTGTTTTGTGTACTGATTGTCTCATGTTGGGGCTGAATAAATGTTCTTGAAAGACTATACGTATATATATATATTAATTTGCCATTTATTCAGGCAATGATCTTTAGGACATTGCATTGATGACTACTAACCTTCAGTTAAAACTAATTTGCCATGTTTTTTAGTTTTGTTTATTTTCTTTTATAGCTAACCTTGGAATATCAATTAAGGGAATCTCACTTGCAAGTCAATTTAGAGATTAAGTGAAAAGAAACTTAGTTGCTCACATTTGTAGCCTTCAGTTAGTGTAGCTGGATGCAGAGACTTAAAAAATTATCATTTTATGTACTCCTCTTAGCTCTTTTACCTTTTGTGTGGGCTTCACATGGTAGCTTCTTGCAAGTTTAGTTTCCATATTCACTCCCAGAATGAAATGCTTGCCTCTATTACCACAACCCCAGCAAAACTGTTACTGTATGTTCCTAATTCTTATCTATCCATGAAGCAAAGATGTTGGCCAGAAAAATGACATGCTTAATGATCAGACTTGAGTTATTAGAAGGAGTCTGAAAAAATGACGAGGAGTTCAAAAAAAAATAGTGTTCATGGCAGATGAAGTGTAGTAATGCAACACAATTTTGTGCCTATTATTTAAATATATGTGTGAAAATATATATTACACTCCTAGAAATATGAATAATTTCTCTTTTTCTTACTAAAGCAGGTCTGTGTATAAACACACTGGCACAATTTACTCTAATATTCGTGTATTTTCTTCATCATATGGTTATTTTTTTTCATTGGGTACCAATAAAGATGAAAAGTTCTAAGTAAATTATAGACAAAATAAAACAAAACAAAACCTGAGAAACACTGATCAGATCCTTTATCAAGTCACTATAATCTAAACTTATATTTGATCATGTGCTCACACTCAAAAATACCTATATTAAAATCTACATGAAATAAATAACACCGATATACATGCAAGTTATCAAGGCAATTCCCTGTCAAAAAGTGTGTTCAAAAAACAATGCTATTTGGGCGGGCATGGTAGCTGACGCTTGTAATCTTGTAATCGTAGCACTCTGGGAGGCCAAGGCGGGAGGATTGTTTGAGCTCAGTAGTTGGAGACCAGCCTGAGCAAGATCGAGACCCCTGTTTCTGTTTGATACTAAAAAATAAATAAATAAATAAATAAATAAATAAATAAATAAAAACAATGCTATTCTAGTCTTTGAGTTTATGAACTCTACTTGAATGGGAAAATGGATATATTTTTGTGACTGTCTGACTAATGATGGATTTCTGAAAGATAGCAAGTAAATAAATCCTCTGTTGTATAATATACATTTATAAAATATACTTAATTATTTCAGAAAATAATCCAGTATATTAAATAAGAAAGTGTATATTACATCCAACAAATTGAAAGTTTCATTCCAATTTTGTTCAAGGAAATTTTATTTCTTATGAGCCTACATTTAAAACAGAAATTTAAACTTCCCCCTATATTTTTGTAATTAATATCACAGGATGGAATGTTAGGTAGGCATAACAAAATTCTGGGCATAATAAAATTTTGATTAGAATGCACAAAATTATTAAGATAATAGGCAAACATTTTTTATATACTAAAAAAAACCACAAAGAAATTGTTGCAAGCTTAATTGTTCTATAATTAAAGCCTCACTATTAACTGAAAGGATATGAGGTGAAATATTGGAACAACAAAGAAAAAGGGAAGATAGTTACAAAAATGAATAAATAAGTGAAGTTCCTCATTAGAACTCTGAGAATACATGAAGTATAAATATTGGTAAAAAATGACATCATCTTCCCGTAGGGACACTCCCATTAATTAATAGCTCAATAGAGGTTTGATCAAGATTTTGTGTTAAAAAATAATGAGAAGATACGACAGTAACACACACAGTAGTTCTAGACCAATTCAATGCATTACGCACTTGGTTTTTTCCAAGTGGTCAGCTGATAATTAATTAATTGAGATCATTTAAAGAATCTTCAGGTTTAAGATTAAAAACAGATATCTTTATAACAATTACACAATACAAATACTTATTTGACAGAGTTTGTAATATATGAGCAACTTATGCACTCATTTTTCAAAAGAAAAAAATGATGATGATAATAACAATAATAATAATCACTGTCAGTTGCTAATGGATCTTTCATTTAAACTTAAACTTTTTAAAATGGGCTTAATATATCTTTCTTATTGGCTCAATTGTCAGAATGCTTGAAATATATATGTATGTATTTTTTTTCTCATACCAATATAGTTGTAAGTGAATTAAAAGTTTATTTTTTTAAATTTATTGGTATAAGCATAAAAAATGGTGGATTTTAAAATCAAAAGAATGCTTCATTTATCAACCAAAATAAAGGACAGCTGATGCAATCAGCAGCTGTTGGTTGATCATCTGGAAGAATACAAAGATATATTTATAGGCGAAAAAATAGTATGTTATTTTCCCAACCCATCACATAGCTTCATATTCTTAGAATTGATGTCTATAACCTGCTGAGTAATTCTGAAAATGTTTATGATTATAAATAAAATGGCATTTACAAATAGATTTTATAAAGTTAAATTTACTATTAAAATATTTTGCATGCATACTGAAGTAGTATAATGTTTCTAATGTAGCTATCAGTTAAATTAAAGAAAAAATTTTAAGGTATTATAAAATGTAATTTTTAAAATACATCCTACATGAAATATTAGGATAGTTCTTATCCAAATACAAGCTTTAATTAATAGGTGTAGGTACCATGGATTATTCATTTACATTCTTTTATAGGCTCCAAATCTCCTTTCAAATAGCAAAAAATTTAAACATAAAGCTAAGATAATCATAACCATTAAGAAGAAATTAAAAATAACATTAGTATAACAAATATTTTATTTAGTAAGAATACTTTTACAAAAAAGATTTTATTTTAATGATTTTGGGGGTGATAATAATATTTCAAATTTCTATTTTTTAAGAAATATACTGATTCTGATTAAAGTCTTTTTTAATGTCCAAGAATTATATTGAATATTCTCATTGATGATAGAAATGAAAACTTCTTTATTCTGTTTCGTAGGAACGAAAGGTTTGTGTCAACAACAGGATTACTTTATTATTAGGCTTATGATAAATAATACACTCAGTAAATTCACGAAACCTTTTTTCAAGGTTTATTTACATTAGGCAATTAGAATTATTTTAAATACTTGAGTATTTAAATTCACAGCATTTTAATTTTTGTTAAGTAGTTATAGCATGAAGTTTTCTGTGAACCTAATAAATGTATAATAAAATCGCAATATATAAACACTTTTACTCTTTTAATTCATTCTCATAGTATACAAATAAAAGTCACATATTTAATAAAGTCCTGACTTCTAAGAAGTACAATAAAATAGAACAGGAGCTTTTAATTACATTCTCTCCAGAATTTATTTCACATGAATTGAAAAGAAAGTCATCCTTATTTATAAATGTTGACCTGTAAATATGAAAGAAAATAATGTGATAAAGATTAGGCTTATATGGTAACACCTGAATAAATAAAACCCTCATAGTAACATTTACCTGGGGAGGTAAATGAAATTTTTTAATATGTGATTCTTTTCAAGGAAACAAGAGAAAAAAAAGCAACAAAATATTAATAACAATGCAATTGGAGAACTGAAAAATACAGAGTGGTCAAAAGGAAAAGAATAATATACTATGTAATCACATGTTATAATAGTATTTTATAATCTTTTTACCAGATCAGTATGGGCTATAAAAACAATACACTTTGGAACACAGATTAGATGATATCTATTTTTGAATTTGAACACTAAATACAGACTTTTTATTCAATACACCAACCAGATTAGCTCTGTTGGTAATTATAAGAATGAAAAAGAATTGAAAGTAAGAAAAATAACTAGCCATGTAAAATTTTTTATACCTTTTCTATGCTTTTCTAATATTGTGATACACATTTCTCTATATTCAAAGACTTATATTAATAAATACCTCTATTTTAATATGACATAACTCTATTTTGTTGTAAAAATGTGTCTAAAATTACAATTCTATCAAACTACAAGGGTAGTACTTTATATACTCTATGTAGTGGAAGAGGATATAAAGAAAGAAAATATTTTTGTACAGCTTTACAGTGTGTTTATGTTTTAAGCTAAGTGTTATTACAAAGGAGTCAGAAAGTTTTTAAAAATTTTAAATTTTTAAAGTAAATTTTCAGTAAGTTAAGTTTAATTTATTATTGAAGAAAAAAATTCACATAAATTTAGTGTAGCCAAAAAGTACAGTGTTCATAAAGTCTATAGTAGCATTAAGCAATGTCCTAGGGTTTCCCATTCACTCCACTCACCCAGAGCAACTTCTGGTCCTGTAAGCTCCGTTCATGATAGACACCCTACACAGCTGTACCATTTTTTTAAATCACTTATACCATATTTTTATTGTATCTTCTGTATATTTACATATGTTTAGGTACACGTATACTTCCCATTGTGTTGCAATTACCTACAGTATTCAGTACAATAACATACCGTACAGGTTAGTAGCCTAGGAGCAATAGGCTGTACCATATAACCTAGATGTGTAGCAGGCTATGCGATGTAGGTTTGTATAAGGACACTCTATGCTGTTCACACAACAATGAATTCACCTGACAATGCATTTCTCAGAACATATCTTCATTGTTAATAGACACATGACTATAATTCTTTATGTTACTCTTCAGGAAACTGAGGGTTAGATATTTTAATATTCATCTCAAATTTACAAAGCTAATAAGTAACAGGCTGGATTTTCAATCCTGCTCTAAAATGTATCTCCTAAATTTCATTACTCTTCTATGTAGTGACTTAATTCTATGCTCTTTCTTTCCTCAACATTGTACACTTAAAATACGGTCAATAAATGGAATAGTGGGACATGGCTCATGTTATTAAGAGGTTCACAGCTAACTATTCGCTCCCTTAAACATATGTGTGTCAAAATAAATAAGATACACAAGAAACTTTCAGATTACAAAAAAAATTCTTTAAACAGAAAGTAAATATCTCATAAATGTGGAAAATTTGATAGTGGGGGCCAAAACTCTCCCATTAAATAATCTACTAGACTACAACCTGGAGACTTTCTCTCAGGTTTTTTTACATTGCCCTGTGGCTCTATAGTTGTATACAGATTATGAATATAAGGATGACAGAGAGAAAAAGAGAGAAAAAGAATTATTTATTTAAAAGTCATCATTGAATACTCAAAGTATTAGAGAAGAAGTGATATTAGATTTGGGGGCCTCAAAAATAAATAGTATCTAATAAACAGAAGGAGAAGAGGGAAGAATTATAGAAATAAGAAGCAACAAGAAAAAAGCCACAGAGGCAATATAGGATATAACACAATAGAAGGAAAGAAATGAAACCAGTAAAAATACCAACACAAAAAAAAAAATTCATTAGCAACAACAGACAAAGAAATTAGTTAAACCTTACAATATTCTGGTATGACTCTGGGCAGCCTAGAATTTCCTCTTTCCCTCCCACACTTCCTCCCAGAAGCAGAATGAGACAGGAGCTGATTATTCCATACCAGATAAATAGTTACTTAACTTTTAATATACAGAGAAGAATTTCCAGTTTTCAATCTGTTCTAAAAGTCTATGGTCAATAATAAGTACACTTTAGCTTTAAATAATCATGTTTTACAGGTTTTTTGTTTTCCTAGAGTGTCCTTCAAGTTATGGTATAATTCAGAGGATAAAAATAAAATTAGTTGTCAAGAATGAAGGTGGTATCTTTCAAGTATTTTTTTTAACCTGTACACTTCACTTTCAACTAAAGTTTGCTACAGTGATGTCACCATTTTATTTCTGTTAAAAATGGCTCAGTTATCCTTCTGCATTAATCTTGTCACACATTTTGGAATTTTCTTTTAAAGTTTCTTATTATGCCAATTAAGTTATAATGATGTGAGCTCATATCCCAAACCATCTGTTCTTATATCAGCATTTTTTCAAATAAATTAACAATAGAATGCTACAAGTATTACCTTGTTTTTAAAGAAAATTAAAAATTAGTTTATTTAATAAAATCCACTATAACTAAACCTGGATTGATCAGGCTTATTGATTATTTTTTTCTTGCATATATCATGGAGAAGAATGACACTTGAATTAAATTATTTGTGAAGCTTTTATTCAACACGTACAAATGAAGGCTATTATTTTAAATGATAACTTTAACAGAATACTCTACAAATTACTCAGCTTCATACATTTAGAGTGAACACATAGCAAAGCTGATTGAGAATCATTCTTTGTACTTTACTATGGTTTCCAGCAAGTCCTCATCTATGCTATGAATAAATTTGGGCATCTACATGGTGTGATAATATACATCATTCATATGTTCTATTAAAAGGATCCACAACACGATGTTGCCCAATTTCAGGTTAAAATGAAACTCAAGAAATTACAATCATTTTTTTTTTAAACTTTATTGAAGTATAATTTACATACCATGCAATTACTCCATTTTAAGTGTACAATTAAATGATTATTAGTAAATTTACAAAGTTGTACAACTATTCACACAAATCAGTTTTAGAGGATTTCCTTAACCCTACTGAGACCCCTAATTCCCAGCCCCAACTACATTTCAAGCATGCCCCTCCCCTCCACAGTGCTTACCACATCCCTCAGATGTGGGTCTACCTCCCACCCCCTGAATCCCTGGTGAACACCACCACCATTTGAGTACCGTAGTGTTAATCAGTCAGTACCAATTTGATGGTGAGTACATGTGGAGCCCATTCTTCCGGTCTTGTGTCACCTCACTTCAAATAATGGGCTCAAGCTCGATCCAGGATAATATAAGCAGTGCTAGCTCACTGTCGTTTCTTAAAATTGAGTAATATTCCATTGCAAACATATACCAAATTTTAATAATCCACTCATGAATTGATGGGCACTTGGGTTGTTTCCATGACCTAGCAATAGTGAATTGTGCTGCCATAAACATTTGGGTGCAGATGTCTTTATTATAGAATGTCTTATGCTCTTTTGGGTAGATGCCTAATAATGCTACTGCT
>CAUYRT010009750.1:0-10359 GCA_963574885.1 Lepilemur ruficaudatus | reverse complement strand
TTTTTTTTTTTTTTTGAGACAGAGTCTCACTCTGTTGCCCTGGCTAGAGTGCCGTGGTGTCAGCCTAGCTCACAGCAACCTCAAACTCCTGGGCTCAGGCGATCCTTCTGCCTCAGCCTCCCGAGTAGCTGGGACTACAGGCATGTGCCACCATGCCCGGCTAATTTTTTCTATATATTTTAGTTGGCCAATTAATTTCTTTGTATTTTTTTTAGTAGAGATGGGATCTCACTCTTGCCCAGGCTGGTTTCGAACTGCTGACCTTTGAGCAATCTGCCCACCTCGGCCTCCCAGAGTGCTAGGATTACAGGCGTGAGCCACCGCGCCCGGCCTGCACTGTGATTTTTTTTTTCTTTGCTCATGGAAATTCAATGTGATATTCTCTTGAGTTTCAATATCATTTTGAGTAGGCTTTTTGAGGTTTGCGTGAGTCAAAATATCAGTGGATAAAAAACTCAAAAGACAAACCCAAGTTTTAAGCCAGAGCTATCCAACCAACTAAGCCTGTGACCTGGAGACAAGTCTCTTAGTATCTCTAGACTATAGTTTCTCTATCTAAAGAATGAGTCATTATGCTAGGTAATCTTTAAGACCCCTTACAAACTCTACAACTGGAGGAAATCCACAACGTAACAGCCATAGATCCAAACTTCTTTCACTAGCTGCTTTCCTAAGTAGGAACAGTAGTCTCCGGCCTTAACTGTTAGGCCAAATACCATGACATCAGGTATAAGCAATTTTCAATTTGAACAGGCAGCTTTTTTTGTTCAGCATCGTTTTCTCAAAAAACTTTGAGCCATTTTTTCTATTTAAAAAATAAATATCAGCAACTAGACTTTATGTAAACGATCTCTCGTTTCCTTTGCTGTTTAATATTATGGCAGAATTTTTATTGTGTATAACTGTTATTTAAAATACACATTCTCTTTTGCTGTTCATGAAAGGTGATGGGGGCAAGAATACTTCCGCTAGTGGCTTCGGTTGCATGATACATCAGTTTTCTGGCTTCACATTTTGGCCTTGAGCAGAATATTCCCCATTCGTTGAATAACTTCCAAGAGCATTTATACTTAAGATTCTGAAATTTGCCAGAGGCAGTCTTGGAAGTGGTTGCATCCAAACCTGTGTGTCTTTTCTCTTTTACCTTCCATCCTCTTGGGAGAGATACTATTGAAAAGCCAGCTGCATCTGGTTGCTTGCAGTCGACGTTGAGGGACTGGGGATAGCACAAAAACATGCTACCATTGATGAGAAAAGATGATGACAGGTAAACCATGAAGCACCCAGGCAAACGGGAGGGGGAGCAGCCAGACAATTAAACAGTCTATCTATGGAGAAACCTTGACATTGCTTTGTTTTGTGTGTTTTGTGTGTAAACCTGAATTTGAACAAGAATTTGTAAGAAGCATTTGTAAACCTGAATTTGCCTCTTTAAAGGTGATATTTTGAATCCAGAGAGGTTCGCAGCTGCTGTCGTTGCACAAACCCCAATTATCTTTTGTTCTCTTGTTTCAGATGCTTCCATGTGTCGTGACATATGCCAGTCTTCTTAGAAATGTGACTTGGAGTTTCTTACCAAGTTCGGAGCCAAGGCTAGGGGATTGCAGCAAAAGCATTCCTTCCCCCCACTTATTAAAACACATGTTGTCAGAAAAGATTAGAGTCACTAGACATATGACAGTGGGGAGAAAGGCACCTTCTTTCTCAGTTCCTGGGTGAGAGAATGTCCCGTTGTTTGGTAGCCAGTGAAGCCTCTTTTCATAATTATAAAACAAACGAGAATAATTGTTTGAACCCTGTAGGTAAACTGGAAGAATCTGAAATGAAGATAAAGCAAAGCTTAATCTCAGGTCAATCAGTGATACCAGTAGTTTTCAAAGTGTGATCTGTGAAGCAAAAGCAATTTTATAATAATACTAAGATGTTATTGGCGTTTTTCACTCTCATTTTTCATTTTCTAACAAATGTACAGATTGAATGCAGAAGCAGAATAAGGATCTGTCTTCTATTAAGCTAGACATGAATGAGATTTGCTAAAATGGAAAACATTGCTACTCTTTGACTACATTTTTTTCTTTTGGGAAACATAGTTTTTTTATAGATTGATATTTATATCAACATGTAATAAATTTGTTATTGTTATTTTAGTGAATGTATATTTTAAAATTTTCTCAGTTTTAATTTCTAGTATGATATTTTTGATTAATCAGTACAACCAACATATATAAAAGCTCTTCAGAGTCGTCAATAATTTTTAAGACTGAGACCAAAAAGTTTGAGAACTACTGATTTGAACAAAAAGACAACTAAGGGATGCAGGTTCCAGGCCACTGGTTGTTAAAGTGTAGAGACAGCTATAAGTAAGAGACGTAAGAATCTTAGAAGGTCTTTCTTAGCATCATTCTTATAGGATTTGAGGTGTTATTTGTGTTTTTTAGAGTAGTTTTAGGTTCACAGCAAATTGAGAAGAAGAAACAGATTTGCCACATACCCGCTGTCCCTACACACGTGCAGCCATCCCCACTATCAATATCCGCCACCAGAGTGGGACATTTGTTACAACTGATGAACTTACATTGACATATCCTTATCAGCCACAGTCCATAGTTTACATTAGGGTTTACCCTTGGTGTACATCTGTGGGTTTGGAGAAATGTGTAATGACATCTACCATTACAGTATCATACAGGGTAGTCTTACTGCCCTAGAAATCCTCTGTGTGCCATGATGGCCATGCACAAGCTCCAGTTATGACGGAACAAAAGCTGAGTTGTCAGAAGAGACCAGCTGGTTGAGAAAGCATGATAGATTATTGCACTTACCAAAAAAAGCAGGGCTATCAGAAGAGAGGCCCTGAGACAGAGGGTGGCTAGTGCAGTTTCATTGGCCTGTACCTTTCTCATTGTAGCCTCTGTCTTTACTGTAAATACTCTCTTTACTGGCTTGAGTTCTTTGTAACCAAAAGAGCTGAGTAAAACCTAGAATAACACAGGGATGCAGATTATAATAAAGACCAGCATAGTTTGTATGATTAAGACTGGAATTTGATTCTGAACTTCCTGGTAGCCAAGGCAAAAAAGAGACTGTTAATCTTGAAACTATACAATAAAAAAGAAGGCAGTTTTAAAGATAGTAATATTTTTCAAACACTGAATTTAAATCCATCACTCTCTTATGTATGGAAGTTCCTCAAAAAATTAAAAATAGAATTAACATATGATCCAGCAATCCCACATCTGAGTATATACCCAAAAGAATTGAAAGCAAGATTTTGCAGAGATACTTTGAAGAGATACTTAATGAACATTCTTGTTCATTAAAGCATCATTCACAATAGCCAGGAGGCAGAAGCAACCCAAGTGTCCATTAACAGATGAGTGGATAAGGAAAATGTGTTGGATACATAAAATGGAATATTATGCAGCCTTAGAAAAGAAGGAAAGCCCATCACATGCTGTAAGGTGGATAAAATTTAAGGACATTCTACTAAGTAAAATAAGCCAGTCGTAAAAAGCCAAGTACTGCCTGATTCTCCTCATGAAGTATATAAAGTAGTCAAAATCATTGAATCACAAAGAGTAGAAAGGTAGTTGCCACAGACTGGGTGGGATGAGAGGAGAAAAGGGATTAGTGTTTAATGGGTATAGAGTTTGTTTTGCAAAATGAAAAAGTTCTGGAGATTGGTTGCTCAACAACATGCATATGCTTAACACTACTGAACTGTGCACTTAAAAATGGTTAAAATGACAAATTTAACGTTATATGTTTTTTACCACAGTAAAAAAAATCCTCTTAAGTAACGGCTTTGCACAGGCACACAAATAACATTACCTCATAAAGCTGTGTACTTTTATATGACACTTTTGCTGGGTAGTTAAATAGAGGATTTTATTTCTTCCTTCATTCTTTATCACACTTGGGCTGAATTAAGAGTTCCTGTTTATTTTTTGGATGACCTTGCTGGTTGAAATGTATTTTTTGAAATACATTTTTCTGAGAGGAGAGAAAAAATCACATAGGGAATATAACTATAATTTAGTTTTCTTTGTAAAAATTAGACCCATCAAGCATTAAGTCCATTTATATTTCTCATATGCAGCAAACGTGACAAAGAATCAGTAACACATCATCTAATTTTAGATTGTATTTCTATTCTTAAAGTAGTATTATATTTTAAGAAATAAGAGCTCATTGGCAAATGTAAAGCAAGAAACTAAAAACTGGATTTAAAAAAAACTATGGAAGTTACTGTGGTTCTGTTATTGGAATTCTTGAGGATCTATTTCATTGAACCTTACTCAGTAGGTGAGCAGGTGGGCAGTGCTTACAACTGTGTATTATTTCTTCACTGGTAAACTCAAAGTGGACAGTCAGGGTGACTATGGAAACAGCAAAAGAACCAAACTTATTGCTTTCTAATTAAATTATTATTGATTGTTTAAAAGTTTTTATGTTTTGCAGTAGTTGAACATCACTTTATAAAAGAAAGAAAGAAATAGGAAAACACTGGCCAGTAATGTACTTCGGCAAGTGTAGGGGCCCCTGTCTCAGCATGTATATGAAATTGAGGTATCTCAATTGTGTGGGGTGCAGAAACTTTCATTTCTTCCTGTGTGTCTTAGTCCGTTTCTGCTGCTGTAACAAAATAGACTGGGTAGGGCCGTGCAGTGGCTCACGCCTGTTATCCTAGCACGCGGGGAGGCCGAGGTGGGTGAATCGTTTGAGCTCAGGAGTTTGAGACCAGCCTGAGCAAGAGCGAGACCCCGTCTCTACAAAAAAAAAAAAAAAAAGGAAGAAATTATATGGACAACTAAAAATATATAGAAAAAATTAGCTGGGCATGGTGGCGCATGCCTGTAGTCCCAGCTACCCGGGAGTCTGAGGCGGGAGGATCACTTGAGCCCAAGAGTTTGAGGTTGCTGTGATCTAAGCTGGACGCCACAGCACTCTAGCCTGAGTAACAGAGTTGAGACTCTGTCGCAAAAAAAAAAAAAAAAAAAAAATAGACTGGATAATTTATAAACAACAGGAATTTATTTCTCATAGTTCTAGAGACTAGGAATTCTAATATCAAGGCACAAGCATTTAGTGTCTGGTGAGGGCCCAGTCTCTGCTTCCAAGATGGCACCTTGAAGGCTGTGTCCTCCAAAGTGATGGCCTCTATGTCAGAAGGGATAGAAGGGACAAAAAGGGTGAATGCTCCCTCAAACCTCATTTAGAATGACCCTATTCCATTTAGTCATCTGCTAAAGGCTGTGCCTTTTAATAATACCACATTGACAATTAAGTTTCAACATATGAATTTTGGGAAGGACACAAACATTCAAACCATAGCACTGCACCTACACCTTACTGTGACCCTGCCATTCCCAGTGCCCTGGATGGAACCAGAAGGCACAGCACTGTGGACCCTAGTCTTTTTTCCCATTACTTCTAGCCTTTCACAGAAGGATCCAAAACATCACTGAGAGCTGGTGATGTGCAGAAACCTAAGGATGACCAGAAAACAAAATCTTACCTTTCATTTGAGTAAAAACACAAAGTATTGCTTCTTGGCCTCTTACTTAGACTGACAAAAAGCTGAGTAACAACTTGACTCAGACAAGGTGACCTCAGTTATCAAACAAGAAACGTGGTGTATCTACTTGACAGATATGTGTTTATAAGCCAATATAAATTAACTGCTGTTCTTGTGAAACATGCCACAAGAGTTGTGAGTGGCATGTGTATTCACAAAAAGGCATGGGCCTTTTTGTACATTCTTTAATGATGGGGCATACTAGAAACTTTTTTTGATTACAGCCTTGCCCAAATAAAGTGATGGTACCATCTGATCGATTCATTCTGCAAGGCCTGGTTTTCATAGGAATTCAAAGAAACAAAGATGAGTAGAAAAGGTGTTGACCAATCTACAAAGAAGCTCAATAGCTTTCCCTGTTTCTATTCTCTTCTCCACTCCCAGCCCAAAGCATTAGCTACTACTTACATTGCAGCTTAAATAGTCTTGCCATTTTTCTTTTTCTCTTTTCTTCTTTTTCCTTCATTTCATCTGAAACATCAAAGAAACCTTCTTCCTTTCCTTCTAAATTTTAGGAATAGAATAGTGTTTCATTCTGCCTTTGGAGTGTGTTAAATATCCCACATAGCCAAGTACCCTATCCAAGATTGATCACCTCACCCCAACTGCCACAAATCAAGTTGTTAAGTGGATTAATAGTGAGCCTCCCACAAACTATGATATCAGTGTTTTTCAGTTGTAGTTCAAAGTTAGCACCTATAAATCTGCTCCCCCTTTTTTTAATAATTCAGAATTTACCAAGTAATACAAAAATGATCCCATTCACAGAAGTTAAAAACATAAATCTAGAAATAATTTTTTAAAAGAAATATTGTGAAACTTAGTTGAAGAAAATCATAAAAATTTACTGATATACATAAAAAGACCTTTAAATGTTGTCGTTCTGAATATATAGGTTTAATGCATTTCCAATCAAAATTCTTAATGTGATTTTTTTCTTTTTGTTACATAAAAAGATTATTTTAATGTTCACCTAGCTACATTTTTTTTAAGAAGAGAAATTCAGAGACACATGGCCTTTATGTTAACATATAATTCATATCTTCAGTAATTAAATCATTTTCGTTCTGGTGCAGGAATAGAATAGCAGTCAGTAAACAAAGGTAGATAACCCCCAAACAGACTCCATTATATGTAAGAATATGAAATATAGTAAAGAAGACCCTACATGTCAGTTGTGGATGGGAAAAGTTATTAAATTAATGGTGCTGAAGCAGTTGATTTGCTTTTAAGAAAAAGATCAATTTTAATCCTCATCTCATGTCATATACCAAAATAAATTCCAGGAGCTTGAAGCGTCTTTAAATGTATAAAGAAAAACAGAAACTAGAAGTCAATTGAGTGGCCATGTATAGACTGTGTACAAAGAAGAATGCTGTAAGCTTGAAACAATGGAAGTCATAAGGGAAAATATCATTATATTTAACTACATAAAATTCAGAACTTCTCAGCATTTAAAAAACCACTTAAATATAATTTTTAAAAAACAATAAATAGTTGCTTGAAATATGACACAGAAAGGAAAATATCCTCAATCCATGGCAAACATTTACAAATATATAAGAAAAACACTAAAATCCTGTAGATAGCAGAAAAGTCACAAAAATAAATACTAAGGGCTAATCAACACTTTAAAGTGTTAAAATTTTTTTAAATTCTATTTTTATCTAAATGGTAGTAATTTCAGGGTATACATGTTGGCTGGAATTAAATAATATAGGCACTCTAGAACACTAATGGAAGGGACATAAACTGGCACAAACCATTTAGAAGAAATATTGGTAATATTTATCCAGAGCTTTAGAATTATTTTCACTTTTATGTCAACAATTTTATTTCTAGAAAACCATCCAAAAAAAAACCATAAAAATAGACAAATCTTATTTATAAGTATATTCTCATTCTCATTATTTTTAAGATAAAACATTTGTGTCTCAGAAATGTAACAGTCAGGGACTAATTAGATAAAACCCTGTATAGCCTTCCAATGTGATAGCCATTAAAACTTATTTTTCAAAGAATGTTTAATGACATGAGAAATGCTCATGTGATAGTGTTGATTACGTTAAAAAGGAGAGCTACAAATATGTGTAGCATGTGTTTGTATTTATGCCTGGAAAAAGCTTGAAAAGTTGAGTTCTTTCTAATTCTTCAATTAGAGTTGTTCAATATATTCCAGAAGGTTTTTTTTTTTTTTTAAAGGAAAGCTCCTTAATTCATTTTACAAAAGGTAGCATTTATTTATTTTACTTAACTATCAGAGTGCTTACTATGTGCCGGGTACTGCTTTAAATGCGTTTTTTATATTAACTCAGTCTTCACAACAATCTTATGAGGCTATTACAGAGGAAGAAAGTGAAGAACAGGGATCTTGAGCAACTCGTCCAAGATCATAAAACTAGTTATGTGCTTTAGCTGGGATTTAAACCAGACAATTTGGCTCCAGTGCCCGGAGCTCTTAACCACTGTTTTGCTATCTTTAAACCAAAACCCAGTGAAGATAGCACCAAAATGGAAAAGTACAGACCAATAATACTTTTAAATGTATATATGTGAAAGTCCTTATGTAATGTTAGCATATCAAATCCAGTAATGCACTAAAAGAATAATATACCATGACAAGTTTGGATTCTTTCAGGAATTCAAGAATGGCTCAATATTAGGAAATTTATCAGAATAGTCAATTACTTTTATAAATTGAAAGATTTTTTTTAAAACAGTTTGTGTAATATATACCAAAACACATTTAATTTAATTCAGCAGGTACTCTTAATAAAAACTCCAGATAAAACTAAAATAAGGTGATTTAATTTCTGCATATAAAATTATGTGTTAACATAAAGGCTATATGTTTCCAAATATCTCTTCTTAAAAAATTGTAGCTAGATGAACATTAAAATAATCTTTTTACGTAAAACTTAGTCAAGGTTGTTTGCCAAAGTCAACAACAAATAACATACTCAATGCTAAATGCATACTAAAACTTAAATATATGTGTATATCTAAACCAAGAGCTATTTTTAGTATGTATGAGCAGTAACTCTTTAGAAATTGAAATGGAAAAAACTTTCCATTCAAACTAGTAAAGAAAAATTGTATTTAAAGACCTGAGTATGTTTCTCATGGAAGACATATTACAGTTAAAATATTATTCCTTCCCAAATTAAAACTTAGAAGATAGAACACAAAGCACAAATGCAATAGATAAAAAGGGGAAAAGGATATGTCTAGGCCACATCATAAACACTGCTTCAGATTTTTTTGATTTTATTTCTATTCTGGGTTTTCCTGGCATCTTGTTCCACCCTGAGGCCAAAGCCCACAGCCTATGGTTCCTCTGCTGCTTTCCGAATTGTATGAGACACAGCACTGCGAGGCCAAAGGTCTGACTTCTCCAGTGGCTGCTAATGGGGTTAGGTAGTATTAATACAACTTTCCAGAAGGAGTGGGAAGCTAAACTCCTGTGGAGCTATGATCAAAATTCAAAGAAGATGGGAGAGAGCTGGCAGATAAATTCCTGCTCTATCTCTCCTTCCAGTGGACTCTTCCAAAAGCTAGTGTTCAGTTTTGTGTGTCCAGAGACTTCCCGTATGCTAGAGAACCAGGTGGGCTTCTTCATGAAACTCGGGCCAGCTTGGTAACACGCCACCATCTTTCTCTGCTTCACTTTGCATTTCCCTGGCTTAAGCTACTGATACTGCATCTCCAGTTAAAGCTGTAGACTGAGGCTTTGCCTCAGGCCCTGTTTTCTAGGGAGCCAAACTACAGCAGGATTTGAACATACAGAATGAATTTGAAAATTCATAGAATAGGAAATGAAAACGGCAAACAAACATATAAAAAAGTTCTCCAGCTCATAAACAGGGTAATGCACATTAAACCACAATGAGATGCTTTTTTTTTTGCACATCAGTTTGGCAAAAATTAAAAAGATGAATAGCATTCAATGCTGATGTGATATGGGAAGATATGCTATCATATGAAGGTGGGGGTGGATAGGAAGTAAATGGCTGTATACTTCCTGGAAAGTGATCTGGCAGTGTTTATTAAAACATTAAGTGTACATATTTGAGCCAGCAGTCTCTTCTATATATACATTAATTCATATGAATGCATGTGCAAAGACCTTTCTTGCAATATTGTTGTAGTAAGTATAAAATAGCAGACAAGTGGCACTATCTATCAAATGTTAAATGTCATACCCTCCAATCCAACAATTCTACTTTTAAAACTTTTGTAGAAATACTGCTAGAGATATCTGAAGACACAATATATTTAATGTAATCTTTTTAATAAGGAAAACTGGAAACAATATAAACATTTATCAATAAAAGAACATTACAGTACATCCTGTGCAGTAATTAAAAGGAATGAAGTTGATAAGTATGTTCTCATATGAAATGATATACATGATTTATAAAAAGAAAAAAGCATTGCCAAGTAGTTGTAACATTTTGTTTTATTATATATATTATTATAATAATACTTTCTGTAATACTTATCTCCGAGAAATGGAATCACAAGGGACTTTTTTTTTTTTTTTTTTTTTTGAGACAGAGTCTCACTCTGTTGCCCGGGCTAGAGTGCCGTGGCATCAATCTTGCTCACAGCAACCTCAAATTCCTGGGCTCAAGCAATCCTTCTGCCCCAGCCTCCCGAGTAACTGGGACTACAGGCATGCACCACCATGCCTGGCTAATTTTTTCTATATATTTTTAGTTGGCCAATTAATTTCTTTGTATTTTTAGTAGAGATGGGGTCTCACTGTTGCTCAGGCTGGT